>CATIWM010025423.1:0-10931 GCA_949671775.1 Mallotus repandus | reverse complement strand
TATATATAATTAATATAAATATATTATATTATATATTAATTAATATATTAGTATAATTTATTATATTTAATTACATAATTTTTAATATCTAAAATTATAAATATAAACTATTTTTTGAAATTAATAAGTATAGTTGAGTACAATTAAACATATAAATAATTAAAGCTCTATTTGTTTGCGGAAAATATTTTTCGTTATTTTTTAGTGTTTGATTACCTAGGAAAAATAAATCAAAGAAAAATAATGTATCAATCAAAAGAAAATTACTTTAAAACAAGGGAAAATGTTTTCCCATTTTATGGATAGAAAAACATTTTCTAATACATTTTTAATACTTTCTCTTCTCATTTATTATTTTCTTTTTATTTTTCAATACATTATTTTTTTATTTATTATCTTTTTGGTGTTGCAACCAAACATAAAAAAAATATTTTATTTAAAAAATATTTTCTCTAAAAAATATTTTCTAAAGAAAATATTTTTCAAAGATAAAATATTTTCCGTAAATAAACGGAGCCTAAATAACAATAAATGTAAAATTTAAAAATTTTAAACAACTTAATTAATATTTATAATAATCATTAAATATATAAACAACAATAACTGTAAATAGTTTACTAAACACTTAACATTAATCAACTAACAGTTATCAGTTAACTGCTATGAACTATAACTATCAACTAATAGCTACTAGCTATCAGCAACAATTTAGTTAAATAGACTCTCAATCATTATTAAATGATTATTAAAGAATTTTTACTGTTCTTATGATCTTATTTACGTCAAATTGAATTAATAAAAATTTAATGGACCCAATGATACAAATAAAAAATAATGAAAAGTGGTTTAAAAATGTATAAACAAATATTCAAATACATATTATAATAAAGTTAAATATTTACAAAGTGTAATAAACAAATGAGATTTATTTATCATTATAGATTAAATCGATAAAAACACTTAATTGTGTGTTAAATTTAATTTTTAAAAATTTAACTAAATACAAAATATAAACATCAAAATATTAAAGATAAAAAATATAGAGACTTTTATTTGTTAATTTTCTTTAAAATTAATTATTATTCTTTAAACATTAATCAAAATTAAAAATATTTTTAAATTAAATATTATAATAATAATAATAATAATAATATATTTTTTCTGTAACTATAATAATAATAAAATATATTTTGATGTGGAGGAAAAAAATAATAATAAATAAAAGAAAAATAAATGGATGTTGACGAAAAGTATCAAGCACCACGTGCGACAGTGACCAGAAAAAAAAAAGACAAAATTCAAAATAAAAGAAATATTTAATTTTTAAGAAAAAAAAAACAAAGTTTCAGAGAGGAAAAAAAAAGGAAGAAGGAAAAGGGGACAAGAAAGGAAAATTTTGGAGAGAAAGATACCAATCATTTTCTGGGCAGCCAAACAGACAAAGAATTTAAAAAGGAAAAAACAATAAAAAGCAAGCAAAGAGCAACCTTACACTCAAAACGTACACCACCTGTCACCAAGCAAATTATTTTTTTATTTTTGGTTTAATAGTAGGGCTGGCAAGTGTAGCTACTAGCTAAGCTGAGGCGGCAAAGCTTCTCTCTTTCTCTCTGGTCTGGCATTTTCCTTTTAGAAAAATCTACTGCACCACCTGTCACCAAACGAGTTTTTTTTTTCTGATCCAAAACAAAAGGCACATTTTTCCCATTTAGTAGATCTGATTCTCTTTCTTCTTCTACATCATTTTTTAATTCTTTCTGCCCCACGATCTCTGTAAGTTCCATCCTTTTTTTTTTTTTTCAAATTTCGGATCTTTTCCTTTTGCTTGAATTTATGAATTTTTGAGAAATAAACGTAAAGTATTTAGCTTTTTTTTTTTTTAATTTTGTTAAAAAAATTTAAACTGAATTGTAATGATGTGGACTAGTTTCTAAAGTTTTTGACTTTTCTTCACTTGTTTTCCAGGTTATGTGGAATGGTTCTTCATTTGCAGATCTTTGAATTTAATGTGGTGGCATTGGCAGATAAGGTTGTGTTAATGCTGTAATTTAAATTTTGGATTGCAAGAAGAAAAAATAGTGCTTTTGGGGTGGTGGGTATTTTAAATTTGGATGAAAGATGGTGTTTTGGGAAGATTATGTGAGTGATGAAGCAATGGGTACCTTTGCTCCAATTATTGTTTATTGGTTGTATGCTGGATTTTACCAGCTATTGCCTCCTTTGGATAAATACCGGTTGCATACTAGAAAAGAGGAGAAAGAGAAGAACTTGGTGCCATTGCCAAAAGTTATCAAGGGTGTTTTGCTTCAACAGTTTGTTCAGGCAATCGTTGCTCATGGGCTCTTTTGGGTTAGTAATTCAACCTTAGTTGTGTAAAATTTTATGTTTGTTTACAATCTCATGTTGCTATGAGATTATTATCCCTTGTTATACACAGTCAATGTGCCTTTGGCATATAAATTTTTAGTGTAGCTGCTCAATTATATGTTGTAGTGAAAAGATATGGTAAAGTAGATGGAGGAGGGGAGGATGGATTGGTAATTTTCTCAATAATGGATGTGGTTAACTCACTTTGGCATCAACCAAAATTTGAAAGTATTTTGAAAGAACTAGTGATGCTGGGACAGCAAAGTCTATTTCTGAGTTGATGTTTGAGAACGGCCATTTTATGTGACAATGTTGCTAGCCATGTTGTACCTTTTTGTAATACGCATTTGTAATGGCTTCTTTATGAGGAGTAGCAATAGCTCTTTTTTTTTTAACTGGGATGATATTTGTAATAGTTATGAGAGGTACTGACGGTGGGAGATAAGCAATTAGTAACAACTGACATTAGTTAAAAGTTGGACACAAGTTCTCTGGATGGACTGAAGATTGTGTGGCTTGGGTTCTCAAAGAATGTATTGGCAAAATGGTTCTCAAGGACAATGAAATGGAGACTTAAAACAGGGGACTTGTGGAGAACCACTTATGCAGGCTTAATGTATATATTTTTAAGTTTTCCCATGAAAATTTCTTAACAAATCTTGTGCAGAACCACTTTCTGTGTTCGGTCATGACATTCCTTATGGTTGGAAATTAGGAATATTAAAGCATTCAGATCAGATGATAGTGGCGTTTAAATGTAAGTGGACTAGGCATATAAAATGATGGGGTGCTAATTCCAAAAAAAAATTTATTTTTTACCTGTAATTTCCTTATATTTTCAGTTTTTTCCCCCTCAAAATTTAGTATTTTATATACTAATTATATGTTATTTTTCTTCATGTCTTTTGATATAAGGATGAAGCTTTTTTTGGCCCTCTTTAAACTCAAGCTAAATCTCTGGCTCTATCAATAGTGTATAGCTATGTTCATCTGGATTAGCAGAATTCTTGATCTAGTAGTACCTAATAGTGGAACTTGCATGTATAGGCTAGGCACACTTAGCTGCTTTGTGTTAGTGGGCAAAGATTCTTGTGAGAATCGTAGTATGAAAATCAGCTGCATAATCTACAGATTTGGAAATGTTAGAAATATGTGAGATACTCCTGTTGAAATTCGTAGGCGTTTATTGTCACGTGTCCATCTTAGCTTGCATATGCAAGATATTCTTTAAAGTTGTTTTAGCTTTTGGAAAATCTTCCAAATAGTTTCTTCTTGAGGCCCTCATTAATCCCTTGCTGTGTGAAGCTTTCTGCACTTAGGGATACCCTTCATTTATATGCAGTATCAATTATCAGGATTATTGGTTTTCCATATTTATCGTGTAAGCTGGAATAGACCTTTGAATCCTTCATTATTACTGGTCCATGCTGTCTTCCTCTGATTCTTAGCCTTTTTCTGCTTGGTCATTTTCTTGCCCATTCTACTTCCCTTTTCTCTGCTTATATTCCTCCTCCCCATTTTATTCTGATAAGACTTCACTGCATGCTGTTATTGAGTCCCTTTATGTTTTCTTTGTAGTATGTTTAGGTTGGTGCTGAACATGAATAAAAACACTACACGTAAAAGGCTCTGGATCAAATTCTTGGATGAACTTCTCAATTTTCGTTTGGTTCTTTTCTATTATATATATGGTCACATAACTTCTCTTGAAAATCCCTAATGCTATGAATTTTTATGTCATGCAATTTCCTTTAATGTGCATTTATAATAGTAAATGTTACAAATCCTGCCATGTGCTTGAAGCCTTAAGATGCTTTTGTGAAGGGAGATGATTTAGACATTAAAGCAGGCATAGGATTGTGGACATGCCATACATTCTCTGTCTGGGGGGTTTGTCTAGGGCTCTTTTGTTACATACTCTAGAAATTTTCTTTGGCCAAAAATTTAAAAAGAAAATAGAAATGTTGGTGTTTTGGGTTGGGGAGGGGCCTCTCAACCACCTTACATATGTTTTCTGTATGCGTTCTTGTGTTTGCTCATGTGCTCCCACCCGTACCTGTGCATCAATCAATCTACATTCTCACACTGCAAGCTTAATGTAGCCATAAGCAGCAAGCTTTCCAGTTTCCACATTATTACCACCTCAATTCATGAATTTCAAACGAAACAGAAAGTGAGTGAACTTATTTTTGAATTGCCGGCCTTTTTATGGCTTAAGAAGTCCTATTCTGCAAGCTAGATATCAAAAATTTCCCTGTGCATCTGGTCCTTTTCCAAATTGCTTTTATACATGCTGTCCCATTGTCTAATATTTGAACAAAATTCTATTTTAAGTTGCTTTAGTAGCTGAACGACATTGCTGATATTATTTGGAGCATTTGAGTGTTTCTTCTCCAAATTTCTTTCATGTAATACTCCCCGTTGTGTGCTGGCTGTTGCATTACTTTTATTAACAAAGTCTGACTTTTGAATGAAATTCTGTTTTTGTTGCTTTTGTAGTTGACTCAATAATGTTAAGGTGAATGGTTTTGTTTGACTTAACTTGGTATTAGACGTCTTTCTTTAATTGCATTTACTTTGTCCTGTGGATTAGTTTCTTAAGGGGAATGCAAATTAGTCGGTTCATTAAGCTATGACAAAAAATTTACGATGAAGACACATTAAGCTTGTTTGATGTTGGATAGGTTAAGCAGCTATTGTGTCTGACATGAAGTATATCTGCTGAGTTACTGAGAGGTTAGTGGGATTTAGATGATAAGGATATCAATTATGTGATAGTGTTACTTGACCTGTGAAGATGTTGAGAGTATTGAATAGACAAATGTTGATGCTTTTACCAATTGATTATTGACCTTCTCTTTGTTGCTGCAGTTGACCTCAACAGCAGATGCATCTGGAATCACTGTCCAGCCTTCTGTTCCTATCCAAATTGTGCAGATTATGGTTGCTATGTTTGTCATGGACACATGGCAATACTTTGTTCATCGCTATATGCATCAGAACAAATTCCTATATCGCCATATCCACTCTCAACATCATAAGCTAGTTGTCCCTTATGCTATTGGAGCCCTCTATAATCACCCACTGGAGGGTCTTTTGCTTGATACAGTTGGTGGTGCAATCTCATTCTTAGTGTCAGGAATGACTGCACGCACAGGTGTAATTTTCTTCTGCTTTGCTGTGATAAAAACTGTGGATGATCACTGTGGACTTTGGTTGCCTGGCAATATCTTTCACATTTTTTTCCAGAACAACACTGCGTATCATGACATTCATCATCAACTCCAAGGTACAAAGTACAATTATTCTCAGCCGTTCTTCTCTATGTGGGATAAGCTTCTAGGAACCCACATGCCTTACAATCTAGTAAAGCGAGCTGAGGGTGGTTTCGAAGCAAGGCTGGTAAAAGACTAGTTCATATTTTTTTGATGGTTTGCTGTATCATTTCAAGTTATCACTTAACAGAGGAATTTTTTTCTTTTCTTGGTTGAGACTACCATTCTTGGGAAGTTGAATTAGAGTTGATTGTTGATACTTAATATATCTAGGCATCCAGCTGGAGTTCATTTGGATGTTAATCCCTCTTTTCTAGTTGATGTATTTGTTTCGTTGGTTATGGTAATTTCACCAACCTACCCAACGAATTGTAATTGTGAAGTCCTGTATGTAGCATATTTGTTCTGTTCTTATGTTGAGATTGATCTTGCTCAACCTGAGTTGAAGTTTTATTGGGAAATCTAATTTAAAATGTGCAGGGAATTGGATTATCTGCTGTTTTTATTTATTCGAAAAAGAGTAATAGTTTGCTTCTTTCTTTGAGTAACATATCTCAACTTCGATTCCAGTCCTCACAAATGGACCCACTTATGGGATTCAAGTGCTTTTATTGTTTTTGATATATATATATGGTTGGTTCCAATTTTTCGGTTTGGTTACAGGGCTGTTTACCCTTGGTGCAATTGAAGAGGACATACAATAGACAGAGCACCCCAATAAATAATCAAGGTTGCAAAGAACACCCGGGTAATTTATAAATCTGCGTTTCAATTTATCATATTCCCTGCTGCATGTACAAATGCCAGAAAAATTTCCCTGCTTAAAGAATCATTTTCAGAATACATGGATACAACTTGATTCACCAATAATCTCTGCAAGAACAAGTACCTTGCTTAAACCTGTGAAACCTTACTCGATCTCTGACAATAATTTCTCTATTATATACCTTTGATATAAGCTTAATCACAATGTGGCAATCACCACATATCCTTAGATTCTTGATCACTTGAATTGGCATCCCCTCGGGGATGTTGATCAAACCAAATGCCACAGCCAACTTCTCACTGTGATGACACAACACGTTCTCTTTATCCTCCTCTCCTATATCATGCAACACAAAGCTTGTCTCAGCCAAATAACCAAATTCCTTAATCCTGAAGCTAATCTCATCCAACTTGGCATTAATTTCCTTCCAACTTTCATGACTCTTATCACCGTTGTAGAACTTATTTATTACGCCTTTTTCTACGATGTAGCTAAACCCAGGCACCTTCTTCACGTCCCTATTCTTCATAGCCTCCCTCACCCTCCCCACATCATTCCACCTCTCTTGCGCTGCATATACATTTGACAACAAAACGAAATCACCATCACTGTTAGACCCTATTTCCACCAGCTCCCTGGAAACAACTTCTGCCATTTCTACATTCCCATAAGTCCTACAAGCTCCAAGTAATGTTTGCCAAAGTACCAAATCAGGCACCATTGGCATAGAATTGATAACATCATAAGCCTCCTGAAGCCGTCCAGCTCGGCCTAACAAGTCAACAACACTCCCATAGTGCTTAACATTAGGTACCACTCCACTTGCCTCCATTGAATTAAACAACTTATAGCCTTCTTCCACTAAGCCAGCATGATTGCAAGCGCATAGCACTGCAAGGTAAGATACAGCATCAGGGTTAACACCATTTTGACCCATATGCTTAAAAAGCTCAAGAGCCTTCTTCCCATCACCATGCATTGCAAATGCCATTACCATTGTATTCCAAGTAACAAGACTCTTATTACAAGTCATACTCTCAAAAACCAAGAGCGCCTTATCAGCAAACCCACATTTAGCATACATATCAATAACTGCATTACAAACTTGCACATTCAAATCTAGCTTCTCATTCCTTATGTACTCATAAATCTTTTCTCCTTCTTTAAAAGCACCCAGTTGAGAACAAGCAGATAAAGCACCAAGAACAGTAATCTCATTAGGCTTAAACCCCAAAATGTCCATCCTTTTAAATAAAGCTAATGCCTCACTAGGCTTATTCCCTTGAGCAAGCCCAGAAATCAAAGCATTCCATGACGCAATATCTCTCACAAGCATTTCATCAAACACTTTCTGTGCATTGTCAAGATCACCACTTTTCGAGTACAAATCCAACAAAGTCGTCCCCAACAAAGCATCCGCAATAAATCCTTTTCGCATAATATGAGAATGCAACTGGGTAGACTCAGAAAACGCTAAAACACGCGCGCAAGCTTTTAACACAAAAGAGCAAGTCAAGGCGTCCGCTTTGTATGATCCCCGCGTCATGGTTCTGTACCATCTGAAGGCATCTGTTGGGTCGGGACTTTGGATAAGGCCACGCAGGATAGCGTTCCAGTCGTTTGTAGAAGGAGTGAGAATTTGGTAGAAAGTGTCGATGGCTAGGGAGAGGTTGTTAAGAGACAAGGCGTAGAGTTCGAGGAGTTTTGAGCGGGAAGAGGAGATTCGGAAATGGAAATGACCGGTAATTATGAGGTGGGATTGGAGTTGCTTGGCGTGCGAAAAAGTTGTGCATTTGGGTAATAGAGCGTCTAGTAAGGTGGCCATTCCATGATGGAGATTCATCTGTTTCATTCATTTTTAGCGAACTGGCGCGCGGAGATTCAGTTCGAAACGGATGACATGTCGTTTTCGTTTTATCCTCCCAGGATCGCTCGTGGTGGTGGCCGGTGATGGTTAGAAATTTAACAATGATCTTTGAGTTGGGAAGGGCGTAATAGGGTGATATTTGTAATAAAAAGATACTTATATCATTTTTAATAATTAAATGTAAATTATTCAGTTTATGTATCACAAATTCTATTTTAGGTGCAATAAATTTAGTATATGTAAGAATCTCCTATTTGAGTATCATAAAAAAAACATTTGCTATGAGGCTAAATAACTAGAGGGAAAAAATGAGATATCTAATTTGGTAAAATTTAAATTTTGGATATTTTAATATTTCAGATTTTCTAATTTCTTAATTTTACATTTTGATTAAAAAGAATAATGTTAGAATTTCAAACCTTTCCAATGACTTAGTTTGGATTAGATTTTTATTTATCTGAACCATCAGTATTTAGAACCCATTAAATTCTAAGTAATCTGGTTCTACCCGGATAGGACCACAACAACGGTAAAAAGTTCATATTAGTTTTTAGGCACCACATAAATTTCGACTCGAAAATTTGAATATGTTTAAATCATTTTAAAAAAACTTTTACATATAATATTACATAAAATTATCAAATTTATAACATATATACAAAATATTTTATACTTAATTCTTAAAAAACATAAGGGATAATGACTCTGTCAGTCCTATAAGTTATATGAAAATTTTAATTAAGTCCTATAAGTTATAAAATTTTCAATTGAGTTCATAAACTTTTTAAAGACTTCATTGTTAGTCCTCGACCGTCAAAATTGATAGAATCAAGCGACGTGTCAGTCACTTTATAAATGGACATTGGATCAACTTGATGATGTGCAAGTCATTTTTCACATGTGCAAAGCACATCAGATGCCAAAACTACATCAAATTTCCACTAAGTAAAAAATTAGGGTTCCTTTTTGTCTTTCAGCAACTAAACTTTGATTTTTTTTGTAGTTTGTCTTCTAATACAACAATACAAAGTTGCGCTTTTCTTAGAAAATTCTTGTTTTTTCTTTGTCTTATCTAGAAAACTGAGTTGATCGATGTGGACCAAACACAACCAATTTAGTTGATCGAAGTGAAGGTTTTGTATGGTGCTTTGACAAAGAGGTATATATTTTAAGTTGTATTTAGGAAAAATCAATAATCAAAAATAGTTTCTCTACAAGTTAAGCTTAACTTACAGAGAATGAGCTGAAGGACGAAGGTTCAATGTTGATTGTTGCAGAGAATGAGTTGAAGGACGAAGGTTCTATGTTGATTGTTATGGCAAATGAGGGGGGTCATGGCCAATTAAAAGCAGTAACTAAATCAAGAGAGTTAGGCCAAGGCTCTTGGCACAGGTTGTTGTGCTAAAGCCTAGTTTTAAGTTACTAAATATCAATGGCAATTTCATTTCTGATGAAGGAATTGATGAGTTGAAGGATATATTCAAGAGTTTACCTAGTTTCCTAGGGCCTATGGATAAGAATGATCTAGATGGTGAAGATCTTGATGATGAGGCAAAGGAAGAAGATTGAAAATTTTTGATGAAAGAACCAATTGCCCATAAAATTTTCGATAAATAGAATAATGAATACATTGGAAATTGAATTGTACAATTTACAGAGAATATACTAAATGGAGGCTTCCTCATTTTATCAAAATTCTCATCACCAACAGTCACTATAGTGACCTCATGGCCAAAACCCGAAAGCTCTTTTGTGAAATAAAACCCAATAACAACATGACCACCACTGTTAGTATTAACTATAAGGAACTTTTTGTTACCTTCAGCACTGGCCTTGATAGTGAAGGTAGAGGTAGAGAAGTGCTTTGAACATGTTGGGTATGGCAAAAATGTTGGAGAGATAGAGATAAACAAAAAATAGAGGAGAAGATGGAGAAAAAGATGAAAAAGTGAGGCATCAAGAGGGTACAAGAGATGGCGAAGAAAGCTTGGAGGAGGGTGGAGAAGAGAAGAGGATAGAGGATGATGATGATGGAGCAAGAGTAGCCATTGATGACAGCTTACTTACCTTAGATCGTTTTAGAACTTGCAGTTTTTTTAGGCTAATTTTGAATTCTAAATTCAGACTAAATTTTTTTTTTTTAATAACAAAGCTCATAAATTATGTTTCTTGAACATGTCAAACATGACCTGCACGACATCAGGCTAATATGAGGAGATTTTCAGAGTGACTGACATATCACTTGGTTCTGTCAATTTTGATGGTCAAAGACTAACGGTGAAGTTCTTAAAAAATTTGTGAACTTAAGTGAAAACTTTCTAACTTATAGGACTTAATTGAAAATTTCATATAACTTATAGAATTAATGGAGTCATTATCCCAAATATATTTATTACAAATATAATCATTCAATATGATTTTTATTTGAATTATTTAAAAGTTAAATTATTAAACATAATTTATTCAAATCACATAAGAATTAAAATAGCTTAAATTATAATAATATTATGATCCGTCGACATCTCTCATTTCTTATATATTTCAAAATTTTAACTTTAATTTGTTTTAGAGTAAATTTTTTTACTAGGAAATCGCTGTCAATAGTGTGATTATTTACAACTTTTCCATTTGTGTCTCTTTAATGACTTCTTACTTG
>CATIWM010025383.1:0-15143 GCA_949671775.1 Mallotus repandus | reverse complement strand
ATCATTTAACACTAGCTATAGCCCATAGTAATAAATCAAATTAATATCAATATATGAATATCAAGGTTTTACATGAGCATGCTGATTGCCGGTTCTACGCAAAGACAAGTTTGCTTCAACAAAACTACAAGTGCACATCTCTGTTAACATAAAAAATACTCTTATATTGAAAATCAAATACAAAAACAGAAACTCTCCTTTTCTTTTTCAAACAACCTCACCACACTCAATTCTTATTTCTTACAATGCAGAAGCTATGCTTCTTATTTCCTCTCTTATTTTCGATGCTTATAACTCACAATGGGAGGGGGTATTTATACTAACATAAGATTAATATAAGCCACACAAACTCACCTAACACACACCATAATAACCATACATTTAATTCAACATTCAACAAACAACCATCTACTCTCAACAACCCATTACTCTCACCAACCAACTTATTTTCACTTGATTAAAACATGTTTATTTCACAATACTCTACTCTCATATGCCATTATCAAATTCAAATTAGAATTGGGGAAGTGTGAATCACATCAATAATGAAAATCATCTACTCTTTTTTCCAATATCACCTGCTACCAAATAACAAAATTTCCATAATACAGGAAAAATAAAATACAACTAAAAGCCAAAATGAATCTAGTTAAGCAAAATAGAATCACAAGAAATCTTAGAATATAACAGCTAAAAAAATAAAAAGAAGAGGTCATGGCTAACCAGCACTTGCTTACTTGCCCTAAAAAACAACTTCTTTTGTTGAAAGAACTTGAGGTTGGTTATATTAAAGTACATTTATTTTATTTTGATCAAATAAAATTAGTGCAACTTCCCTATGGAACTATATCCAGTTCTTATACCATGGACCCCTGTTCATGTTGCAATATGAACTAAGAGTCATTACACATGTGAGAAAAAAAATACGCACATTTTTTTATTTTCCGTCAAATGTCTTTTTTTTTTTTACAAATATTCATTACTCTTCACCTATATATTCATTGAAATATCAATGAACATATAAGTGAATATCAATGAATATACTGCAAATTCATTTATTTTTACCAATAGATTCATTGATGTTCACCTTAAATTTCATTAACTTTTGTCTTGAAATTCATGGTGTCACCATATGTGAGAAAAAAAAACACGCATTTTTTATTTTCCGTCAAACGTCTTTTTTTTTTTGTGAATATTCATTACTCTTCACCTATATATTCATTGAAAAATCAATGAAGAATATCAATGAATATACTGCAGATTCAATTATCTTTACCTACAGATTCATTGATGTTCACCTTAAAATTCATTAACCTTTGTCTTGAAATTTATGGTGTCACCGTACAAAATCAGAACCCAGAACATCAAAAACCAAAACTAGATTTGTTTGTTATTTTTCATATCCTTATAATTTTTTATGAAATTTATGATAATAATTTTTTAAATATAATAATAATTATTGTGATTGATATAATAATGTCTAATCTAAAATTTATTTATTTTATAAAAAAATTTAAATCATGCATATTAATTAATTTCAATTCAAAGTCATGAGACTGTAATGGTGGTGGTGGTTGTGAAGGTGGAGGAGGAGGAGGTTGGTGGAGGTGGAGATTGAGGTAGTGGTGGTGGATGTGGCAGTGGTGATGGTAGTAGTGGTGGAGGTGGAGGTAGAAGTCGATGGAGGTGGCAGTAGAGGAGGTGGTGGAGGAGGTGGTGGTGGTGATGGTGGTGGTGATGGTGGAAGTGGAGGTGGAGGTGGTGGTGGTGGTGGTAGTAGAGGTTGTGGTGGTAATGGTAGTTAAGAATGTTGTAGTAAATGTTAAAATATTAATTGAAAAATTTTAAAAACATCTTTTATTAGTTTTCTAAAACCTTTTATAATTTGAAAATTATTTTTCTAGTTTTCCAAAGTTAGAAAGTATCATGACTAAATAACAAGTTCTATTTTTCAATTTTTTTGAAAAAAAATTTTGGAAAACAAGTCTTATTTTCCAAAACTAAACAAGCCCTAACATTTTTTTTAACAGGGGAACACTAACATAATAACTAAGTATCATGACATTGATATATTTTTCTAAGAAATTTTTTACCTATATCTAATTTATTATATTAAACATCTAATTATTGAGTACAATAAGTTGTGTGTACATCTAACTATTGAGTAAAATAAGTTGTGTGTAAGTAAAAATTTCTCTTTACACATTCAGGATATTACTTCCAACAGTTAGACATACAATAAAAAATTATGACTTTTTTAAAATTAGAAAAATCAAATTTCAGTAAAACAAACAAACCTTGAAATAAACAGAACACAGATAAAACAAATCTGAACATCATTTTTTATTGTCTTCATTGTTGTAGTCATCCTCGTCCCTTTTCATCTTCACCATCATCTTCCACATACGTCTCCTTTACCTTAGCCATCGTCATTTTCATCAACATGTATATCTCCTCATTGACGTCCTTAGTCTTCCCTTTCATCATTAAGGCCCTTACACTATCATTCTTATCATCTATTAACATAACATTAATATTTTTTGAGAAATTTTTTAATTAATTGTTTGATATGAAACCACCATAAATCTAAGTCTTAAATGTTTGAAAAAAAAAATTAGAAATTGTGATCATTGTTTTTTCCTCTTTCCAGATTTTTTGCTTATCATAACTATATTGTCCGAAATATTCCAAATAAACAAGGATAAACCCATTATGAAGCCCCTGAATTTTGACACTTTATTCTAATGGGCCCCTCAACTTTTATTGTGTTTTAATCTTTTATTTTCATATAGATTAAGGACAATTTAGATTGAAGTAATGAAATTATGAAATAAATTTTGTTTACTCTATCACAATTGTGATGTTGGTGGTAAGTTTTAATAGTGAATGTGTCATTAGAATCATCAATTGAAGCAAATAACCTCCATGGACATTTTTCCTTACACCTTACCCTCACTCTTTTTCTTTCATTCTTTACAAAACGTATCTCTAAACCTTTAATAACAGTATACTTAGCAACAACGAACCTGAGTTGTTGCACAATTTCATTACTTCAGTCTAATTTGTCCTTAATCTATACAAAAATAAAAGATTGAGGGTTTAATAAAACACAATAAAAGTTGAGGGCTTAATATAATAAAGTGTCAAAGTTCAGGAGCTTTATAATGGGTTTATCCAAAAAAACAACCACACTTTCACAACATTCATCAACCACCATTATTACTATCAATTTTATGATAAAAAAAACGTGATACAATTTCTAAAATAAATCATACCAATCTTACAGTTTTTATTTTGTTGGTTTCAAGAATCATAAATTCATTTTTATAGTCACCATCATCGCTACACCATATTTTATGTTTAAAAAATTCTTATCTTTACTAGGTGTATTATATTTTATAATTGAATGTCTGATACGTAAATCAAATGATTTACACTTTATTAATAAAAATAAAATACGAGTTTTTACATTATATATCTAACTGTAAGTATATTACACAGTAAAAATTTCCCTTTATTTCTATCTTACACCTCTAAAATCAATTTCCAACTATCGATGTTGGCGATCTCTTGTAGAGAGGCAAGCTCAAATAGATCGTTGATAGTGATAAATTGGTTTGATACATAAGAGAATGATGCAAGTTTGACTTATGGATTCGGTGCATTTGGATTCATGGATGTTGATACGGTGGTTGGAGCCTGGTGCATGGTTGAAGGAGAAAGATGATTTGAGGAAGATTTGGTGAAGAACATGAGAAAGTAAGGAAGCAAAGAGTAACGAAAATATGATTTTTAATATGGAGTGTAATTTTTTTTGTGATAATGAAAATTTTATTGTTGGGAGCAAAAATTTACAAGAACAAATGATACATAAAATACGAAAATTTGTAATCCTAAAACATGCACATTAATAAAATAAGGTAAATTTTAATAAAAAATCTAACCAAATTTCAGCAAATTATTTTTTCAAAATTATCACTTGAACCTTACCAAAACATTAATACTTCTTCTCTTAGTCTAATGATGTAGATGTTTTATGGTTAAATCTGAAAGAGGATAGTAAAGGATAGTGCCTATTTGATTTAATAATCCATAATTTATTCATATAATAAATATATGTTACTGTTGTTTTTGGGTTGTTGATGGATTGTTGAGTCGTTGTTGTGTTGTTGATAGGCGGTTGATTTGTTATTGATTGACTTGTTGTTCAGTTGTTAAGCTGTTATCTTGATGTTGGGTTGTTGTTTCGTTTTTAGGTTGTTACCAAGTTGTTTGTGAGGTTGTTGTCGAGGACTAAACATAAATTTTATAGAAAATACGGGGACCAAAATGGTAATTTGCTGTAAAAATTCATTTAAATCCCTCAACTCACTCATCTAGCACTGTAGCACTTGAATCTTCTTCATCTCCGTTTATGGGCCAAATGACTTCCGACTGACACAAAATTTGAACCAAAGATCCTTGTCAACATCCTCTACATGTTGGTAGTTTTTGTTTCATGAATTTTGGCTCATATTTGATCAATTTAAGCTCCAAAGTTTCGGCCTAAACTTTTCGGTGACGAGTCATGATATCCGGCGATTGTTAGCTACTGCAACCACCACCATCATCCTCATCTTATTTCTAGAAGTCTTTTGGTACCAATTTGGCATCTGATCTGCGAGGTTTAGGCTTTGATCGAAGTTTATTTGGTAGTTTCCATTTTCCTCTTTGATCTATTAACTTGGTGGTTGTTTGTTGAGTTTGAGAGTATTTTTGAGTTCTATATACTACTATGAACATGTTGATATGCCTGGTTTGTGTAAGTAACAATTTTTGGCGAGAAAAGTCGACGAGTTCCAACCGGATTCCAGTGAGAAATAGTGACCAGCCCAGAAAATTATGATTTTATTTTTAATAAATAGTATAAATTATGAGGATTAATTTTTATAAATGGAGCTAGGTCTGATTCCTTACATATTTTAAGATAAAAATCATGGAAGTTTTTTGGTAGATATTTCTCTATTTCCACTTAAATAGTCTCAACTCATCAAAATAAATTCTAATAGCCTCAAATGTCATTTTTAGGGTGTTTCCACGTTAGTTTTAGTGATTCATTGATTTTAGTAATTTTTCTAAAATTTTGGAAAATTATTATGAATTTATTTGTTATATATTTTAAATAAATATTATTATTATAGAGAATACTGGAGCGGGGACATTGGAGACTAGGCGGACGAGGACACGTCAACCGACTCGCTCCATTTGTAAGTTAATATTTTGAAGTGAATGTTAAATTTAAGCATTTAAAGAAATATTGAATCTTGAGATTTAACATGTTATTCATGTTTTGATTACTATTGAGTTTATATTGTTTATATGATTATTGAAGGTAATATTTTTGTGGTGGATAGAATAAGAATATATTTATTTATTTTTTAGTTTTGGAATTCTTTAAAATTTATTGTATATTTATGTATAAAATGAGATTTTTGAAAAATATTGATAGAACGGACTACCTGATGAGTATCATTATGATCGTGTAGACACTAGTATTGATGTTTGAGTTGGGCCCTTATTTGGATTAATGTGGAGAAGCTCGGTTGATGCATAGCTCTCGGGCATATATTATGTGGAAAGGCTCGGTGATACATAGCTCTCGGGTATATTGTGTTGACAAGCTCGGTTGATACATAGCTCTCAAGCATATTGTGTTGAAAGGTTCGGTTGATGCATAGCTCTTGGGCATATTGTGATTAATCATTTACTGGGGCTGATAGCTCGGTTAATGCTTAACTCTCGAGAACCACTAGTAAATATTGAAATAAGTGATTGACTACGGCTGATAGCTCAGTGGATTTTTAGCTCTTGGGAACCGATAGTGATTTGGATTAAGTGAGCCAAATTGGCTATTAAATTTGTGGTTTAGGGTTCTACTATGATTTTCCACCTAAAGTCATTTTAAATAAATGATATTTTTATTCCAAGGGTGTTGTGAGATTTTTATAAATTTCTTTTAGATTTATAAATATGATTTTTTTTTGGAAAGCCAATTTTTTTTAAAATATAGATTATGAATATTATATTTCTATGAATTATTTTAACAAAGGAGGTTTTTGAAATAGTATGCATTTCTTTATATTAGCTTATTTAGTGAGGTCTGACTCTCCTCAACTATTTTTCCAGGATCTTGGGAGTTTATTGTTAGTTCTCCTTCTATGCGCCGAACTCATTCTTCAACGGCTGCTCTGTGTAGGTTATTGTAATGCTATTAATATTTGTGGAATAATTTTAGACAATTTAGACACTGCAGTAGTTTGGAAGAATTGTTGTTAATGTATTTGTATTAGTATTTGTATTGTATTATAACATGTACCCTATTATACTTAATTGAGATGTTATGTTTATGGTGATATTGGTGTAGTGGTGAATGAGTATATATATATAATTTAGAGTGTTATTTGCATTTTACAGATTTTGACTTTTTTTAGAATTTTATCGAATTTTTTTTAGAATTTTAAAATGGTTAATTTTATTGTGTTAAATCTCTTGAGACTTACTATGGATTTCGAAAATTTCACGCTCTTCCATTCTTTAGTACCAGTCACGTATCCTTAAAGTTCGAATTATGACTGTTTTTTTTAGCAATTCGGGTCGTGACATTTGACATAAACTCTACTATGACTTTTGATATCTCTAAACGCCTTACAGAGTTATAGTATCATATAGATGACCAATTGAGAAGCGTCACACTGCCAACTAAAAAGCAAGCAAAATAGAAATAGGGATAGACATATTACCTAATAATAAAGGAAAAAATAAAAAGAGAAGATGGTGATGAGAATAATTGCTAGTTCTCTCTCTAAATTTTCTCATTTTCACTGCTACAATTTTGGACTCCCCATTCTGCCACTTCTTGCACATAAATAGACTCATAAGATGACATACGTGACATGTTTATATAATTATATTTTTTAAGTACGGATTAGTATATTTAAAATTCATTAAATTTTAATTAATTTAATTCGATTTGAATATAACCACAAAAATCATAAAAATTGTCAAACAATTAATTTATATAATTATTCAATAATAATATGTAAAATATTTAAAAGTTAAAGTGACGCGTAAGCATATTCCTCAAAATACCCATAAAATTTTACCTAAAAAATAAAAGCATAACTTTTATGAGTTAGAAGTTAAAATTAAAAAAATTTTGAGTGATAAATTAAATGTTTAGATTGATAACAAAAAATTGATAAAAAATTTAAAATGATATGTGTGAATTATTCCCCAATTATTAATTTATTATTATATCTAAAACTATTATTACACACACTTATGCACTATTGTTTATATAATTATTAATTTCAACTTTTAACCCTAATCCAAACATATTAGCAATCACGTTACTTGAAGTTACTATTTTTACCCAAATATATGAGAAATTGTATAATAGTTTTGAACCATCAACTCACCATATGCAATTAAAGTTAGATTAATCAAAATTTAACATTTAATTAAAATAATAATAAAAATAAAATTTAATATAATTTTAATTTAAAACTAAAAATCTAATATAGCATGAGTGATCAGTGATGTCCTGTTTCAAAGAATAACTTTTTTATAACTAATTAATTAAATATTTGCATATTTATTATATTTTTAATTATTTTAATATTATTTATTTGACCTTTTAAATATATATTTATAATAAGTTGATGGTTGACACAGATCAAAAAAAAAAAAAAGTTGATGGTTCACTACTCATTTAAAAATTTCTCCAAACATCCTGTCAATTGCAATTGTAAAGTCTATGCTCAATAAGATTTTTTCCTCCATAAATTGAGGCATGTGGTCTCAGTTTTTTTCCTTGCAGTTCATTCCCTGGTAGCCAGTTGCTGTCTCCCACTAAAAATATCAAATTCTTTGCTGCAGCCGCTTTGCTAGCGCCAAATTCCCCTTAGCTCCTACATCACAATGGTAGTCGTACTTGAAACCCCAAGGCCCCATGTCGCTGTCCTGCCCAGTCCAGGAATGGGGCACGGCATCCCTCTCCTTGAGCTAGCTAAGAGGCTAGTCATACACCATGACATCCATGTCACCTTCCTTGTCATCACCACCAATGAACCGTCCGCTGCCCACAATCTCCTCCTCCAGTCACAAACTCTCCCTCCTCATCTTGATATTGTTGAATTCCCTCCTGTCAATGTCTTTAACATCACCACTGAAGACATGCAGGTTCTTACCCGCCTTAGTGTCATTGCAGATGAGAGCCTCAAGGCTTTAAAATCTGTTCTTTTAGAGTTGGGGAAGCCAAAAGCACTCATCATTGATTTGTTCTGCACTCAAGCATTTGTGGTCTGCAATGAACTATCAATTCCTGTTTACTCGTTCTTCACCGCATCAATAGCTCTTCTTACCCTTTCTCTTTATCTTCCTTCTCTCGATCGTGAAGTGGAAGGAGAGTTTGTTGATCTTCCTGAGCCAGTTAAAGTCCCTGGATGCACTCCGATTCGAACTGAAGACCTGTTAGAGCAGATCAGAGACCGAAAAAATGATCAATATAAATGGTATTTACTTCATGTCAGTAGGTTGCCTTCGTCAACTGGCATACTTCTTAACTCTTGGCAGGATCTTGAACCAGTGGCGCTTAAAGCTGTAACTGAGCATTCATTCTTTAAGCGATTCCCTACCCCACCAGTTCATCCAGTTGGACCACTGATCAAACAAGAAGAAACACTAACTGAATCGGACATAGAATGTCTATCCTGGCTGGATAAGCAACTACCAGACTCTGTTCTCTATGTATCACTAGGCAGTGGCGGCACCTTGACATCTGAGCAACTAACTGAACTAGCATATGGACTGGAACTGAGCCAGCAGCGGTTCATATTGGTCGTTCGCATGCCAACAAATAGTAGTGCATGTGCTGCATTTTTCAACTTAGGAAGTGATGATAACAATAATCCAAAGGCTTATCTACCAGAAGGGTTCTTAGACAGGACTAAAGAAAGAGGACTAGTGGTTCGGTTATGGGCGCCACAGGTTGTGGTGCTTAAACACCCATCAACGGGAGGATTTCTGTCTCACTGTGGATGGAATTCATCCTTGGAGAGCATAACTTATGGCGTACCAATGATTGCATGGCCACTCTATGCAGAGCAGAGAATGAATGCTAAAATGCTAGAGGAGGAAGTTGGGGTGGCGATAAAGCCAATCGTGGTAGAAGGAAAGAGTATTGTGGAACGTGAAGAGATAGCGAGAATTGTGACTTTGGTGATAGAAGGTGAGAGAGGGAAGGCAATGAGACAGAAGGCTAGAGAGCTCAAGGCAAGTGCTGCTAAATGTTTGGATGTTGGCGGGTCCTCTTACAGTTCTCTTGAGCTTCTGGCCAAGGAGTGGTATTCTGATTAACTTGAACCTGCATCTGATGGACGATTGGTGATTGCTGTAGCTGGCTACGCCAGCTGGCTAGCCTAACCAGCTCTCCGCCAAAACCTTCGTCTGTTTTTATTTATATTTCATTGCAAGATTTCTGTGTTCCTTTGTAATAAGGTTGTTGATCACAACCAGCCAGGTGAATGGTGAAGTAATTGGTGTAATCTATTGGTTCTACTACTATGCATGCGTGTTATATATATTGCAAGTTCGAGAATTCCAGGACTACGAGCATTCTCCTCATCTGACTTCTATCTTTTTTTTTTTTTTCGTTGGGGTAAGAAACCAAGCAAAAGCCTAAACGTACTCAATTACGTTAAAACCATTCCCCAGTCTATCATAATCTAACAAACTGCTTATCCCTGGAGGAGGTGTCTCAAAACTGTGACAACCAATATTCAGTTGTTGGATGGGTCCCGCCTGTAAATGGGACCCCTTAGCCCATAAATTTAGAAAAAAAAAAAAAGTAAAATTTTACTGCATCGAAATTCGGTGCATTAAAGGTTGAATATTTTGGCAAACTCTTATAGTTATATATAGTCATCGTTTGTAAGCATTTGTGATTGTGCTGTGTAGGGAAAGTCATTCATTTTGTAAAATAGAGAGAGCATGTGTGCAAAAATGAGTGAGGGTTGTAGAGAAAAAGTGAGGTGGGTCATGATTGTGCAAGAGTGAGTGCTTGTGTGCAAGCACGTATACGTGTGTGCAAATATATGTAAAATTGAGAGCTTTAGTTATATAAGCTTGGGTGAGTGTGATTTTTTTTATTTTGTGTAATAGAGAAAGGTAGTGAAAAAATAAATATTATTTGTGAGTTAATTTGTGAGGGTACGAGCCACAAATTGAAGGTTGTAATTGTAATTCTATTATTTTATAGTGGAGGATTTATCTGAATTAGGTCCCGTAATTTTTCCTTTTACAAGGTTTCTATGTAAAAAAATTACCGGTGTCATATTTATTTTTCCTCATTTATATGACAGTTTTTTACCGCCTATTTAATTCACTCTTGACTGGTATGACCGCCTTATTAATTTTATTATTTTGATTCGGCAGGTTAAACTGCTTTTATATTATTGTGCACACTTCAACTCTCTTATTTATTTTATAAATCTCATTTATTATTTAGTAGAAAAATTTAATTAACCCCAGCATCAGTCCTTTGGCCAGCTCAGCCAAATAAGGTATCTTCTTTTCTTGTAGACAAATAAAAGATTTTCATTTCACCCAAGAATCCAAATAATCCGAATGGTTGATCCAATTATAATCCATATTCGGTTCATTTTTGTATTAATTGTTGAAAAAACTTCTTATATATTTTGTGCACATTATTATTATTATTAACTATTAAAATTTTAATATATATATATATATATATTTTTTTTTTTTATGTTGAGTCCAGTATTCTCTAAAATATAGATAAAATTTCTTAATTAAATAATATAATGTATAGTTTATAAATTTGTGTATTTTTTATGATGACATAAATAATGACATTTTTTTTAGCCATTTTAAGTAGTTAATGCCCACTACATAGAGGAATGGGAAGAGGATGACGGAGTTCGAGCCCTAACTGCTCATTTTATCTGGATGTACACACATTTTATCATTTGATCTATTCATAGAGAACATAATATAATGACATTTTTACTATCTTGGAATTGAAATAGTATAAATATATAAAAAATATTAATAACCGTAGACTACTAATTGAAAAATAATTCGCTTCTGAAAAAAAAATCATCATTCAAATGATTGCAATTTTTTTTTTTTTTAATATTTAGAAATGGTAGGCAAAAACCTGAAACAGCAAATTCAACTAAACAATCAATGAAGAATAATTAAGGAATTCCACAAATATATTATGAAACAACAAATCCTCTAATCCAGATGAAGAAGCTTGAAGATCATGATATAGCCAATACCCATGAGCAGCAAGGGAGTGATTAGCCTCCCCGAAACTCTGAGCAGTGCAAATTAATGTCCCAATTTTTAGTTGTTGAACAACAGCAGACAAAACAAACCCCATGAACTTTGGTTCGGATCCCGATGGATTAAATCAATAACGTAGCAGCTATATATCAATTCATCCATCTCAGCCCCACATGCAAACTCATTCGGTTGCCATCCCATTATTATCATAACCAACCGGTCATAAAATTAGCTTTGAAAAATTGAGTTGCGAGGACCCATGGGAGACTTGAGTTTATAAGGAGGGGCTTGGGTGCCCAAATCCTGACACAGGGTTGCAATTTTCTTTTCTTTTATTTTTTTAAATATTTAGAAATGGTACGCAAAAACCTGGAACAGCAAATTCAACTAAACAACCAGTGAAGCATAATTAAGGAACTCCACAAATATATTATGAAATAACAAATCCTCTAATCCAGATGAAGAAGCTTGAAGATCATGATATAGCCAATATCCATGAGCAGCAAGGGAGTGATTAGCCTCCCTGAAACTCTGAGTAGTGCAAATTAATGTCCCAATTCTTAGCCTAGCTCTTGAACAACAGCAGACAAAACAAACCCCATGAGCGTTGGTTCGAATCAGGATGGATTAAATCAATAACGTAGCAGCTATATATCAATTCATCCATCTCAGTTCGGATCCCGAAGGATTGAATCAATAATGCTTTGAAAAATTGAGTTGAGAGGACCCAAGGGAGACTTGAGTTTATAAGAAGGAGGGGTCTCCTGAGGTGTTATCCGCTTTGTCAGAAGAAGTTTACAGTTCACACGATTTTGCCATTTAATGAAAAAAACACCTCAAAAGGTGGAGAGAAACTTAAGTTTATAAAGATTCAAACCTCTTATAATCGATGTGGAATTGATGTACCATCAATACTGTTATTTTGTGTATATACAATAATGATAATAATTTGAGTCGGTCAATATTGAACTGTAATGTAGCTTAATCTGCAATATAACTAATAGTTACATTTTTTTTGTACTAGTTTTTATCTTTAGTGCATTGCATGTGATTATATTATTATTAAATGAATATATTTATAATATAAAAAGTTAAAAAGTAAAATTATTTAAAAATAATAATAAATATAAAATGATTAAATAAAATAAAAAATAAATATAAAAAATTATGAAAAAATTAAAACTTTATTTAAAAAAATTTTCCCCTTCCATTATCATACAATACAAATATATATTTATTATTGCTTACAATGTAAACAAATTAAAATAATAAATAATAAATAAATATGAAATATGAAAGAATAATTTTTTTTCTTAATTATTTGTGAGTTGTAATATTACATTTATAAACAGAAAATAGAAAATAAATATACACTAAATTTTTTCAATTTTAATATTTATAGTGAATTTTATAGTTATTTATTAAATGTTTTCACATGGTAAGTTTCCAATGGCATATAGATAGATTACACATACACATATTTAAAATTTTTAGCCTAATAAAAAAATAGAAACAGTAATTAATAATAGTAAAATAAAAAAAAACTAAATGTAAAAAATACAAAAATTTAGTTTGTTGTTAATGTCTTTCATTTAAAATTAAGTTGGGTAATACTTATTAACTAATTTTTAATGTTATAACTAAATAATATTAATAAAAAGAAAAGTAATTCGTAAATAAAATTTTAATCATGTCAAATTTTTTCAATTTAGTAACTTAATCATTTTATTAGTTACTTATATATTTAACGTGTTTAGATATAAAATATTTATAAATTAAATTACTTTACTAATTATTTAAAATCTAAAATATCTATTCAAGATAAATAAAAGTCTACTGTCAGTTTTAGTATAAATTAAACTATTTCATTTATTATTTGTATAAAAATTCAATATTTAACTTAAAATAAAAGTTTATTTTTTTCAATCCAATTTTTTCATATGTATTAGATATTTAAAATAATATAACCACTTTTTATATGAACTTGTAAAATAAAATATTTTTATTAAAAAATTACCTCATACATTGTATAAATATATAAAAAAATATAGATATAAACATTTTATTTTATTTTATTTTTAGTCCAAAAATCTCATGTCTTTTCTAAATTTCACTAATTGATAACCCATATTATTACTTTTGATTTTTCATCAAGTAATATTCTATGTTTTTTTGTCCCAATTAGCTGGTGCATAAGATTAAAAATCTATATGTTCAAATGGAGTATAAGACCAATAAAACACTTAAATACCAAGATAAAATTAAATACGAAAGATTAGTCATAATTTATGTGCATTTATTATGAATCTTATGATGATAATTTTATAATTTATATATTTTATTTAAATTCGACAATAAAGATGATATGAATTATTTTATTTAGATTAAATCTATATAATTTCTAATTTTAAATTTTAAAATACAAACTCAAATCATTTTCATTAGTTCTAAAATTTTAAAAAATAAAATAAAACTATTTATGCCATTATGTAAAACATATATATCCTTTTTTATTCAAAATTTTTTTCCCTCTATTCATACTTGCAACACAATAATTAGATGTATTCAATGAGCTATAGCTGAGATGAACTTGCAACGCATTAATGCGCATGTGGGCATACTTATAGAATAGTATTTTTTTTAATAAAAAAAGAGAGACGACAATTTTTACTTTTGAAAAAAATTATATCATTAATTTTTTTTATAAATTAAGAGATTATATAATCTTAATATCGAATGACTACACAACAAATGACAGTCCTCTTCTTTTAAACCAACGACTGTAGAAATTGAACCTTTGACCTTAAAATACTCTTAAAAATGAGTTACCACTTTATCACTCTTTCACTGACTATACCATTAAATTTTTAGTAAATAATAGTAAAAACTTAAATAATAATAATTCACAATCACCACATTCTTATTAAAGAATTTTTGCATTTCATATTTAACTTATACTTGATATAATTATCCTTTAGTTACATTAATCTTTATTTTTTCTAATTTTGGCCTGATATATAATATAATTAAATTTAATTCACCTGCTTGAAATTTTGACTCTAAGAAATTACATTACATGAGTCTTTTTTTTTTTTTTTTTAAGCATAGAGATGAAAAAAGAAAGGTTTGAAATCTCCATTTCTTACAAGTGCCATAACCATGACGATAACAGGATAAAAAAGTCGGGCTGGCAATTGCATTAAATGAGTTTGTTTAAAAATAAATGTGTTTGTCTGTGGGATCGGGTAAATTGACTAAAATTAAAATAATTTTTTAATGAATTAATTTGTCTATGCTCTTTTTTTTTTTTCAACTAAACACTAAAGCAAAGCATACAAGGCATTCCTCTTTCTCCATAAAGTACTGTACCAAATGGTTGAATTTATGATAATAAAAATTTTCATTTAAATCTAAATATTGTCACAAATATTTTTTTATCACAATAACAAATTCTTATAAAAATGTCATCTAAAACTGTGTAACATCCCCATTTTCATCCATAAATTAATATTATGTGAACATATGCATTTTAAACTATTCCATTTGACTAGGTGTATTTTCCATGAATTGAATCTAGTTGACTTATTTACATGAGTAAGTTAGGGACTAAATTGAGCTTTAGCGTAGAAGAAGGATTAATATGAACTTTTCCTTGATATTTGATTAAAAATATTATAATAATAATAATAATAATAATAATAATGATAATGATGATGATGATGATAATGATAATGATAATAATAATGATAATGATGATGATAATGATAATAATAATAATAATAATAATAATAATA
>CATIWM010025236.1:0-18734 GCA_949671775.1 Mallotus repandus | reverse complement strand
AAAAAGAATTAACTAATATCATTTTACAAATATTACTTAAATAATATCAAATACATTTTACCAAAGAATTATTTATATTCAAAGCATGTTGAGAGAAAAAAGTTTTGGTGAAGAGAGGAATGGATTTTAAGCCATGGATCCTTGATGGTTAAATTAACTATAGTGCTATTTTCATTGTATAAAATCCTGCTGTAAATCTTTAATTTATTTCCTATATGAAGGGCTTTTTTTTTTGGCAAGATTTGTTAAATTAAATGTTAGTATTTGTAAATTTTTGAAAAAAAGAGGGAGTAGGGGTTCTAAAATTACACACAGATGCTCAGTATTTACATTAATTTTTTTGTAAAATAATTAAATATATAATAATAAATAAAAAACTCAGCTAGAAATTCGAACAAAAGAATTGTTTTACGTAATATACATTTTTTTTGAAAAAAAATGTATATTAAGTGATTCATGTGAATAATTTAAAGCTTGGTTGTTTATATTTTTTAAATTTAAATCATATGTTATTTATTATTTTTATATTTTACTTTATTGTTCTTGCTTTAAATGTATAAAACTTTCACTTCAACTCAATTGGCATTCATAGATGTATATTTGACTTATAAAATTTAGTTTGTGTAGGTGATTTTTTTATCAAAATTGTGCCAATATACAGGTTCAAGATAGGCTGTTGTGATTTTGGCATCCAAATGCTACAATTTTGTTGTTGGCTTGCTATGTTAGATTTCAAATTGCTCCTCTTGCTTCAAGATATATTGTGCACCAATTTTCATGTTATTTTGGCATTCATTGCTAGCTATTATTGACTCATTATAGGCTATATTTTATTTTTGCAATTAGATTTATGTAAGTTATGTTCGATTTTAGTTGTGTAGTTATATTAAACTTTGTTTGTTAGACATGAGTTATGAAATTATATTAAAGTATATATTAAATTGCTGCAAGTATATTTAATGAAATTCCATATTTCATGGATGTTTAAAGATTTAGGAAAATAGTGTATATTGTATAATTCTCCGAATCTTCGTTCTGTATTGGATTGAACTGTATTAGATTGAAATATCCAATCTCCAAATTGTATTGGACCGAAATTTTGGAACAATACAAGACGGAGATTTTTAGTTTCAGTTCTGGTACCAATTCTTAATATTTTCAAATTCTCGATTTTCAATCCAATTTCAGAGATTTTCAAATCTTCGGATTGGACCGGACCGTGCTCACCCCTACTTATAACCACATGCATATTGATAGAGCATATCTAGTTGTCTGCTAACCAACATATCAAGCGGTTGTTCGTGTCTACTAACCAATAAAGTCACATTTAACAATAAGCATTTAATTAATTTTGTAAAGGCTACATTACAAACTTATAAGGAATGTGAGTAGCAGATTTATCAGTCAAATTAATGGGATATACCATTCCATTTACATATTCTAAATTATCTACATAATCATTAATGGTGAGACTTAAACCCATATTTATAATTTTAATAATAAACTTCAGAGGGGCAACACAATCACATAAAATACCATATTTTAATTCATTTTAGTATTACATATGAATGTATGCTGGCACTAGTTAGTTTTGAGAAATTGAATCAATCCTTGTAATTTTTTTTTTATCATTCATAGAATGAGGATTTCATATCTCAATTTGACTTGCCAAGTATGTTTTATGATGCGGGCATTGAAGAGTAAGCAATTCGATTCCTGGAAAAATATGAAAAATTGAAGTAGTGGCAGTTTCATAAATAACTACAATTTTGGAGTTTCGGATTTTGGCTATTCAAAAGGCCAATTTGATTAGAAACGGACCAATGATCAGGAGTTACAAACTTTGCTTATGAGGCCCATTATTTTTCGGGCAAATTCATTCGTTTAGGCCTTCAAAAATGCAATTTTTTTGTTTTACTTATTTAGAATTCTTTTTCCTAGTTGACTTGGGATTGTTTAAGGGTTTTCTATTTAAGACTTTTTATTTTTGTTTTTTTGGACGATGTTATGTTAATAGAATTCGAATCTTTGAGATTTCCCAAAATTTCTTGAATTTTGATGCATATTTCTTGAATCTGAGAATTACAGGTTGTAGAAGATTAGTGATTGATAGTCAAGCGTGATTCAACAATCATTAATATTTATCTTACATTCTTCCGCTACGTCATTTTATAAGGAATTCTTTACCAGCAGAGAAATGACAATTTTATTGGATTGAACAAGCTTACCATTTTACGGCATATTAACATCCAATGAGATGGACGTGAAGGGCATGATGCAAAAAGCAATCGCATAATAGTGGCACGTATCAGATTACCAATCCTACAAGAATGAAAGCAATTCAAAACCTAGTAAAGATAAGAAAAAATATGTAGCAGTCTGGCCAAGGACCTTCCGCAGTTAGAGTTAGATTTGGTCAATTCTCTATGGAAATCACTTTTCAGATAAAATTGACTGACTATTGATGTTAAAACCATATAATAACCATAATCTCATTGAATTAACAATGACAATCAATTTTGTTTTTAATTGTTTGATTGGTCAATATCCTTCCAGGTTCAACTATCCAAGCAAAGTAATGATGAAACAAAACATAACTATAGGGAAAAGAAACCTGCGTCTAGCGTACAGGAAGTGCATGAACAATGAGATGGCAACTTACTCAGAATCAGTTTCCTCATCTAACATGTTAAACAAGTTATCTTTTATTTGCTCATCAATGATAGAAACCTGTGAAAATAGTATCAGCACAAACATATGATTATCTGAAATGGACAAGGTTGGTGGTTGGAAGACGCATAAGGTGATAAAGAATACACAATGTTCCACTTACCGGATCCTTCTCAATAAGATGTCGTAGGGTAGACACAGCAAGATGTCGTAGCATTGGCTACTTTCAAAGAAACAACTTAAATTATCAGAACAAGAAGAAAATGTGTCAATATTCCAGAAAAAATTCCATGATAATGAAGGAGATAACTTGTCTTGAGGAGAGAGTCAAGAGAAGAGTTTGCGGTAAATTCTATGAATGATACCAAAACTTTTCACTCGATTATAAAATTGTACCATTACTTCAATTTGTATCTTTTTGGTACCAAAATATTGATTTTAGTTTTACCGAGAAGTCCCAAACACACAATCAGGCCAAATTTGATGATGTGACAACCAAAGATGCTCCGTCAGCAACCATATTGTATGACACATCAACAATAAAAAAACAAAAAGTGAAAAAAGTAAAAATAAAAACTTAAGTTAATGATGTTGCTTGTTCATAATTGGATTATTTTAGAATTCTCTCAACTGATCTAAAAAGCAAAACATCAAACAAGTTGCAACAGTTTGCCAATATAGTATACGATGTGACTGCTGACGAGGCATTTCTGGTTGTCACGTCATTAAATTTGGCCTGATTGTATTTTTGGGACTTCCCGGTGCAACTAAAATTGATGTTTTTGTACCAAAAAGATACAAATTGAAGTAATTGTACCATTTTGTATTTGAGTGCAAAGTTCTGGTACCATCTAGAGAATTTACCCAAAATTTGCACATGAGAATGCACAGAAACAGCTTGCAGCGCAAAGAGAACAAGTTGTTGAGTAAAGCGGACACTCCGACCATATTGATAACACATTGATTAAAAACTACTAAGAGCTGAAAAAAATGACAAGGAAAAATGAACTTTGGGCTGATGATATCCCAGATTGTCTTTAACATTATTGCAATCTATGGTGATGGTTGTTCTGTAGATATAATCAACTATAGCCTATGCTTCAATTAAAGTTACAATCCCAGCAAAAATCAATTAGCTACAATTGAAACTGACAACTTAATACTAAACTTGTTCATCTCAAAAGAACAAACCATAATTGTAAAATCTAATCAAAACTTCAGGATCTTTTTAAGTGAATAAACCCATGCATTATTAATCTACTTTCTTCCATATGTATCTTTGGGTGGGGGGATGTAATACTGTTGGTTACAAAGTATAAAAAATATGAACACACTTTAAGTTACCTGGAGTATAGATAACTCCAGTATGTGCCACTAACAAAAACATGTGGTTTATATGCAATATATCTTGTATCGAGATGAAATAAATAAATTAAAAATCAAACAAACAAATGTTTTCTTTGCTAATACTCTAAAGTCAGGACTTGTGCAATCTGGAATGCAAAGGTGGGTGCAATTTGTTCTGGTAATTCGGGTGACCAAAAAATCAGTTAGGGAGAGATGTGGATGATTACCAATTTTGTCACAGGAAAACAGTCTTAAACACAGATAGTCCAGAAGTTCAAAGAATGTAAGAACTACCTTACAGCGTGAAAAGAAAATTCTGCCAGGGGCAAGTTCAGGACCAAGTACGGCAACAATAGCATTTATGAGCCCCCCGCCCCCCACCAAAAAAAAAAAAAAAACACTATCATTCATGCAAGTAAATTAACTCAAAACGCATCAGTTAGCCTCACAAAGCCAATTGTAATAAGAATTCATTTATTTGAAGTTTTTTCACGTTTTTTTCAATATTGGAAGTTTCATCATGCAGTTTAAAGAATTTTTTAGTAATTTATTTAATAGAGAATATTAATAAACAAAACCTTTAACTAAATATGCATGTATGTACACACAGATTTGTAACCAACACAACTGATACAACTTCAATTACCTGAACATGAGATACATATGAGAAACCAGCAGCTTCAATGGTCAAAAGAAGTCCATGCAGAGACCATATCTGAAAATCGGTGATTGTACTTTTAGCTAGTGATGATATAGTGCCTATAGTTGAAGGAACTAAACTTGACAATGTCATTCCTCCTGCAGGTCAGGGGGTAACTAAATAAGAAACTGAGAACTAAAATGCAATAAAATTTAGAGATGCACATAAGACATGTCATCTATGATCTCTAGAGGGAAATAGACCAGCTCTATCTGCAATTTAATGATACATGTACTTTCATGAATAAACAAATTAATAAAGAATAAGCTGTTCAGAAGCCATGGTTGCCAATCATTACAAGACTGGCTAATCAGGTCATTAAACTCTATTTTTAAAATATTCTAAATGGACAAAAATTTTTCAAATTTGTCTGCCACATATGTTCTTTTGGTTCTCCATGATATCCAGACTGTAGAACTTTCTATAGATTACAATAATCTCATGAGTTCTCAGTTTGTGTTCCTAAACAACCAAAACCACATGATTTAAAAGCCATTAGAATTGCATGAAATAATTCTCTAGCACTTGGAATTCCATCTAGACTGCATATAATTAGCAGAAGTTATTTGACTAGAATACTTGTTCAACCATTATAACTGAATTGTGATTTTTCCCTCTTTGCTATTCAAACTGCAGTCACCATTAATAAATCTAATACACCTCCATGGTCCAATTGGTTTATACCACCTTAATTGCTTCTAAAGTTTGCAATATTTGATTATGAAGCAATAAGTTTCGAGGTTTATGTATTGGCTCTTTCACATGTCATTAGCAAAGAACAAAGCAAATAGTCACAGGTATGGAGAAGAAATGTATGGAAACAAAAAGATCACCAAGAAACTCAGAACTCTTTGTATGTATGCTTGGTTGAGTCTGTGTCAGGAAAAAGAAGGAAACAGCTTCAGTGAATTTGCTACTTCACCTGCGATGAATGCATCCAAGTGGAAAAGCAATTGATCCTGCATAGTTGCAATCTGTTGCCGCAGTAAGAACACCAAGAAGTAACCTAGTCTTTTATCACCAGATGAGAAAGAGAACAGTGACACAGATAGGGAGATAGGTTGTCAGAACAACCAGATAAATACCGAGAAGTTTAACAGAAAACATAAAAGATGTATTCCATCTTTTATCAACAACCATGATAAAGTCAATAAAGAGTGATACAGCTTCCCAGCCACAGAGGTGTAACTAACCATTCTGGCTGCAAAGACATCATTTCCAAGTCGAGCTAAAAGACCAAGACCTTCAGAAGATGCTCTACGTTGGGATGCACATATGTCTCCCTCTGCCAGAATACTCTGTCCAATTAAAATAATAAAAGAAAAAAAAAAGCCATAGTGACAAAATCAGTCAGCAATGGATTTCCTTCAATGAAAAAAAAAAGAAAAAAATGTATTAAAGATTTAGGAACAGAGATTACAGCGTAGAGAACAAGGAATTGCACTAAAAACTTGGTACCTGAAAAATCGCTTGTGCGGAATTTAATATCTCAGATCCTAAAGGTTGGGGACGTGAAGCAATCAAAACCTGAGAAAAGCATAGAAACAGATATAATGTTAAACCTTATATGGGAGCTTTAAGCAGGTCAAAAACGTTTAGCGAGCACCTTCAACCCAGCAAGTAAGCCAACACATATGTTAGTGACACTGGCTACATGCCATGTTTGTTTCTTTCCAGCTTTTAGAAACTGTTCAATCATTCTAAGAAGCCGCAGCATCCCACCACTATCCTGTATATAAAAATAAAATGGTATAGAAACAATTATGAGATGGCCAACTTTTCAAAAAAGAAAAAGGCACGTGTCCTTGTTCTGTACCTGAGAAGCAACCATGATTCCAAAGCAGAGGAGCATCTGGTTCATCAATGCCTTGTTTATTGTTTCCGGCTTCAAGAACATAAGGAAATTGCAACTTAGGATTTAATCTAAGTAAATTACAGGTGAAAGCTGCAAGTCTGACAGAAATGACAGCAAAACATATACCGCTGAAAATTTCTGTATGGACCATGGTCTAGTTGCACAAATACTTCAAATAGTAGCGTTTTTCGGCATATTCGTATCCCCGTTTTCCCATATTCATACTATCTAGATGCTTCAGTTTAAAAGGTAAATACTTCAATTACAAGTAGTTTTCTAGCATCCGTATCTCCGTTTCTCGTATCCTTCTATTCGTGTCTGTACTACCTAGTTCTAGTAAACAATAAGATGCATGCATGTGTCCTACCTTTCAAAACGTATGATGGGACACAAATTTATGTGTCCTATAGTCCATTGGACCATGCTCTTTAAAAGAAAATCACCACAACAAATGCTTCCAAGTCTTTAGAGACTTCTGCAGGTTGAAAAAGGGCTACTTTGAGTGAGAAACAGATTTCGTTGATCTTTGGAATTGTGCCTCCTTTCCTAAACTACGGAGCATTTGAACAAGAAGGTATGCACAAAATCTTAGTGCTAGATATGCAAATGCACAAAATTTTAATTCTAGACCTTCTCTTACTTTCATCTGGAGCTAGGGCTTGCACTGATTTCTCTATGAGCTCATCAGGGGTCCTCAGCGAAATGTTCCTTCTTTTTTTTTCAAGCATTATTTAGTTTGATTGGTTGGCGTTATCCTAAAAAATATAATCATTTTCTGTCCATCTGTTTCTCTTCTTATTAACAAAAGAAAAATTCAAAAAAGAATTTCAACTAGATAATGCATGAGATAATGCACTTATTGGAGTGAAAAGATTTCTATACATGCATAATTCATGCCATTATATCCAACGCAAAACAAAAATACCATATTGCTCCAATCAAATTCAATGGCATCAAAATCAGATCATCAAGAAGCATTCAATATAGGGGCCTGGAAGAAGTTTGGAGGGGGAGTTCCAGGAAGAAGTTTAAGATAAAATTCCTCTCAATGAAGACAATGATAAAAAAAATTACAGGTGTAACTATTACAGAAGCAACAATTACAGGTGTAATAATTAAATTGTTAATCTCGTATGGTGAACAAAGGTAATGAATAAACTGTTAATGTGAAATTATTTAAAAAACTGATTATATAACTAATATAAAATAATAAAAATAAAAAAATAAACTATTAAATTATTATTAAAAAATCTTAAATTGATTTATATATATATTTTATAAATTTTACTTGTAGCTTATTAGTATTAAAAAATAAAAAATATATAATTTACAAAATATATAATAAAATAATAAAAAAATGAAAAGTTCTTATTTTTAAGAAAGAGTGGTTTTTTACATGTCTTTAACCTATCCCAACCTAGAAAACGCATTAAAATGAGCTTAACTTTTAAGGGAATTAACAGTTAAGAGTGCATATATTTTAAAGTAACCAAACAAGGGTAAAGAAGATTAATGAATTACAAAAGTAATAATTAACCTTCTTTAATATTTTACCATAAATATATTTAAAATTTTAACTTAAAATGAATTTGGTTATGGATTATATATCTACATCAAAACTGTAGTTTAATGACATTACCTTTGCAAAAGATTATTCATTTGATTTTTTAGATATTAAAATCTTGTTTAACTTATATGAAAATTTCACCCCCTAGAAATTACATTTATAATATTTTTAATATCAGTAAAAAAAACTTGTCATTTGAATTACTGCTCAACTTTGGGCGGTTCTTTATATTCTGAACTGAGTCTACAAGCATGAACGGTCCAAACTGTCCAGTGATATGCGAGAGGTTGCTGCTGTTATTTTTAATCTCGTATAGTGCAAGAAATTGACATTACATGGCAAATTGACTGAAAACTTTATTCATCAAATATACTCTTTATAAACTTGACAAATCAAATCTCTATCTTCTTGTTGATTCTGTATTGTGAAATCTCATTCTGGCCAAATCTTTTTAGCAACCACCTTTGTATATCTAAGATAAGGGTATAATTTTATCTTAACTGATAATTTTGAGGTAGAATCTCATTCACTTCATTTGGCTCATTTCCAAGTTTTTTTTATAATATATATATCTGTATTTATATAAATAAAATTAAAAACCATTAAATTTATTATTTTAAGGCATAACTTTTGATTAATCCATATGTATTTGTATCTATTATATATATCGATAATTATAATTAAATGAATTTAATTTTAATTGCATAGATACACATTTTTAAAGCTAGATAGAAAAACTTTGGTTTAAGAGAAGGGAATGGGTTTGAACTTCAATTTTTTTCATCAAGTTTTTCAGTATTATTACCATCAATTCATATTTTGACAATCTCCAAAGAATACAGAAGTTGCATCATTTGCTAAAAGAACAGCCAAATATAGAATACTAAAGCATCTAATAATTCATTGAAATTCATATATATAGAGGTGACTTGCAGGGTTTGACTATAAGACCTTCTATACTATAAAATAGACACTTGACCGTAACATCAGTGCTCGACTACCAGACTTGTAGTCTAATGGTTTGCTCTTTTTTTTTATTATTATCAATATTCAAAATTCATTAAATTTTAATTAATTAAGTTCGATCATAACAGAATTATAAAGGCAACAAAAAATTTTCAACAATTATTTAATGTGACTATGTACATCATCATTGAAACTCGAGATATTACTTTAAGTAGAATAACCTCCTGCTAGTTGATTCAACTGAATTTGTTTTCTTATAATCAGTCTTTAAAAAGATAAATTAATCTCTAACTAAGTAGTCTCTAAATGATAAATAAGGCTGTTATGCCTATTTTTGTATATGGGGCTGTTTCCGCCTTCTGTTAATATCTCCAACCAAGGTGCTATAATGACGTAAATGGTATTCCAACAATGGTGGTCCTCAATGGCATATCACTACTTTTTTTTTGGCACCAAGAGTACAGATACCCTTGTAGAAGAAGGGACATCAGTACAGTAGAGTTAATTGACTAATCTTTGGATCCTCAAAATTGGGATCCTTCAATTAACAAATATATAATATTTGCTATTTGGACCTTTACCAGATTATAAAAGAAAGAGTATGGACCATAGAATTGGTTTCTTGTATAGTAAAAAGAAAAAAAAATGTTATATATATATATGACTCAAATAGGTCAAAAGCAAAAACCATAATAATTTATATTTGTTGGTGGAAATAGTAAGAAAATTGGATTATTTTAAGTGAGATTTTAAGTTCGAGTCATATGTATCAAGATATAAATACCGAAAAAATTATTTTTTCATAATGTCTACGTTACTAAAATTCTAGAATAATATAACATATGTAACATATGAGGACGACAAATAGGGGGAGGAAAGCAATAATATTACTAGTATTTACTATCTTCTGATGCAAAGGTCATTAAGACATTTTGTGAAGAAACCAACTTAAACAGCACAAGTTAGATACATCTGTTAACCAACTCAACTACAAATAAACATATGGAAGTCTAAGTTTTGACAAAAGTGTATGACAGGATACATATAAAGGAAAATAGAGAGAAAAAGAAAAATCTGAACCCCTTTATTATTGATTGATGAAATTCCTGAGATGAGACATCATTTCTTGCATCCGAATTTGTGAAGAGTGATAGTTATGCAGAATCTGAAATGCATGTCCAACTCCTTTGTAGATCACCTTTTCCACCCTTTTACCAGCACCAGCCAACGCAGCGCAGAATTCCAGGTTCCTGTCTTTCATTATATCCATTTCTGATATGCAAACCATTATGGATGGAAGCTGCAAATCGCGCAATTTTTTTGCACCATTTGCCAGAGGATTGCAGTATAGATGATCACGGTTAGCCCCTTGAGGTAGTGATAATCGCCAATAACTATCAGAAGTTGACAGGGTTAGTGCTGAATTAGCTGGTTGAGTCATATTTTTCTCGGAAGAAGTTCGTGCCTCTCCTCCGAAAAAAGGTTGGATAAGGATAATACCCCCGAGACAAAATGGCTTTATAATTGATTCATATGTGACATTGGATCCTAGCCTTGTAGCCACATTGTAAGCAATGTTGGCACCAGCACTATCACCTGCTAAGAACAAGCTATGGAAATTGCACTGGCTTAACCACCACTTGTGTTCAGGAGAACCCATTAAAGCCTGCTGTTTAACCCACATGAGAGTGTTGAAGCCATCATCATGAGCAGCAGGAAGACGATTTTCAGGAGCTAAACGGTAGTTTACAGACATTATTATGCAACCTGCTTTAGAAGCAAGATTGACCAAGAACTCATGATAACAGCTCCAGGCAGCTGAGCCAACACAAAATCCACCTCCATGGAAGTAAACAAGCAAAGGAAGCCGGCCTCCAGGACACCTTGGGATGTAAATACGGGCCCACAAGTTTGTGAACTTATCAATAAAAACATCTTTTGCTGTCACACCATCTTCTGGTGAAAGAGCACAAGGAACATTAGGAACTATTGGAGGTCTTTCGATGTGTCCATCTCTAAAAAATTTGATAAGCCCCTCAACTTCTTCAACTAGAACTCCATGATTGGCGTTGCCTGGATGAGGATGAAGTTTTGGATCATAGGATATGGCAGCCATTTTTGGTTGCTAGCTCCAAATGACTCTGAATGTAATGGAATAGAACTTTGGTGTGATTGTTAAAGGTTTGAGATCTCTTTATATAGAGAGTGAGAAGGTTATGGCAAAGAAAAGAAAAGCTTCAATTGGTAAGGAAAAGCATCACTTTCCTTTAGTTGACAAGTAGGCTGTTACATTCACCTTCACCATATGTCATCACACATAGATTCTCATACGCATGAGGTGAGAATTCTCGCTTTTCAAATTCTTTATCATATATATATCTTATCATTTTATATGTCCACTTTATTGATTTCAAATTATATGCAGCTGAAGCTAGGTACTATCCAAGATAAAATTCTGAGTTTGAAATTTGCTTTTTGTACAGTTGATCCATTCAAGAAATGACTGATTGTTGATTTGCACAGGAAAATTCACATTTCAAGAACTCTTATATGATGTTCTTATCTATTATTCCGTAGTAAGATAAGTATACTTGTAACACAACTTGGATGATATATGAGACTGGGTTGTCATTTTTGAATATTAAGTACACAGTTGACACTGGAAATCAACTTGCTGGTATATGCTTTTCCAAAAAGAATCCCTGGAAAAGACTCCTGATGTGTATTTCATATCAAGTCAATGTAAGAAAATTTTATATTAAACTAAATGTAGCCTCAATAATCATTGCACAGAACCCAAATTAAGAGTTCGTGTAGTGGTGTAAGGTACTGCTGAACTGTCATATGAGGGTACTTTATAGGTGGAGGTCTCGTGTTAAAATTCTCACCAAGTCAAATTCTCTTTGGCCAACTTCAACCGTAAAGTACAAACGGGAATTAGTCAGATATCCAAGGTGTAGAAACACCTAGTGGTTGCACCAAAAAAATAATCATAGCACAGAAGCAAGCTATCAGTGTACGAGTTATAACTGTGCTGTATCAGACTATGATTCTTGAATTGCATTGACAAATATTGGAAAAGTTGTTATCATTAGATCTAGCGCTGTAATTGAGCCGAACCGAACCGATCTTTAACTAGTTCGAGCTTGATTTATTTATAATCGAGTCGAGCTCGAACTGAGCTTACTATGTTATTTGGTGTTCATGAGCCGTTCGCAAGCTTAAACGAGCTTAAAAAAATTTTAAAAAATACAAATGATAAATTAAAATTATAAATTAAAATTATACATTAAAATTTGAAAATAAATTATAATATATTTTATAAAATTATGATTTTATTCTAGTAATATATTTTTTAAAATATTTCATATAATAAAAATTTATATATTATAAATCTAAAATTAAATTATTAAACATTAAAATTATAAATTTTTATTCTAACTTTTAATCTAACTTATTCGCGAGTTTCACGAGCCGAGTTTTGTATTGTTTGAATTCAGCTCATTTATTAAATAAGCTTCAATATACGAGCTCAAACGAACTTTTATAGAGTCGAACACTAAGTTACTCACGAGCAGCTTGAATCATTTACACCCCTAATTATATCTAATCTGGAACGAACTTTTATAGAGTTCAACACTAAGTTACTCACTTTTGTTTCCGCTAGCTCATGTGGAATTTGGATTAAGAATTTTCATTGTCTGACTTGCAAAATTGACAGTAGATTTACTTTATTAACCAAATATATCTTCCTTTCTGCTTTTTGACTCTCTTTCTGTCATAGTCATTTCGTTTTCTTCCTTTGAAGGAAACTTCCTCTGCTGTACTTAAAATCTTCAGAAAGAATTTAGATCTTCTGCATGACAGCAACAGCCACGCGCCTTACGCGTAGAAGATAATTGTTAATTGCATGCTCTTACCATATCCACGAATTATGATAATTTTGAATGTTTCATTTAATTCTGAAAAAAAATTCATGCCTCTAAAGCCTTGAACTTGAATTCTATCACTAAAGTACTGCTTAGTGATGGATTAAAGAAGAATTTATCCCTCACTAAAGTGCTTGTTGCTAAGAAATAGTGACAAAAAATTTGTTTTGCTTTTAAATTTTTCTTTCTATAGAGTTTATCTTACTGTGCCATGAACTTTAGTCATTTTATCAATTTATCATATTGTTAAAATTGTGGCGAATTGATATATAAATTTCAATTTGTTGCAAATCTATCTGTGATCAAAATAGCATATACTTATACTAACATGACATAAAAATGTAAATTTATTTGCTGTAGTGGAAATTAGAAGAAGAAATTAGTAATTTTTATATCCTTAACTTTCATCTTTTTTGCAAATATATCATTAACTTTCATTTTTTACAAATATAGGATGTCATGTCAACATGTCATTTTAATATAAATACTCATAGATTTTTAACAAATAAAAAAATTCATTTGTCAATTCGCTAAAATTTTAAAATTATGATAAATTGACAAAAATGACTAAAGTTTACTGTATAATTATATAATAACTCTTGTTTCTCTATAAAAATATCATGAGATGTAGGATTTGAACCTTCTGTCATTGATTTATAAAATTAATTTTCATTTAATTTAAAAATAGAATTGTCTCGTTTTATGCAGTCTATTTATGAGAATTCAGCAATTTTTTGTAGTATGAAACTTTTTTGTATTTGATTAATTAAAAGTTCGTGGAAGATGTGCATTGGCACTTTTTTGTAGAAAAAAAAATGCTCCTCAAATCAGTAAGCAAGTTGTAGTTAGTTTTGTTTCCCTGTAAGACCATTGGACGGTAAGACCTTAAGGCATAACCATTCATCTGCACAAGATATTCCATTGAAGAGGGAAAAAAAAAAGGAAAGAAAGAAATGGAGAAGTATTAATAAGCATGTGCAAAAGAAAGCAAATTCTCAAGATTTTATTCTCTGTACTTTTTTCTGAATCCTTTACTTTCTGTCTTCTTTTTTCAAATTCAATGAAATAAAATTAAAATTTTTTAACCCAATATCTTGTTCGTTACTAGCCAACTAAAAATATGCACATGTACTACATATGCATGGTGGCACAGGCGAATATGCCAAGAAAATGGAGAAATTGTCCAATGATGAACTTCAATCTCTTAAGGGCCAATGTTTAAAGTTTGAACCTGAACTCTTGCATTGCGAGGTATTATACAGTAGTCCTGATTTTTAATGAGTTAGAAGGTCAAATTAATAAAACTTAAGTATTTAATTTAAAGTGATAAATTTAAAATCTAATGGCAATGAATGATAGATGATTTGATATTATTTGTTTAGTCTTCCAACTCATCAAAAGTCAAAATTATTATAAAATTTTTCATTGCTTTGTGAGGCAAGTGCTCGACCACAACAGGTGAGCTACTAACCAGTGGCGAGTTTTATTCGGCGTATTGATATATAAGGTTACTTCTTAATGACAAGAACCTTAAATAAGAAAGGAACATCACATGCTGCTACCTTTATAATAAATAATATGAAATTCTTTTCATAGTACACTGAATTCGTGATTCGAGAAAAAAATTTTCATCAAAGATTCATGAACGTAAGTTAAGAATTCGGTTTGAAATAAAGAAAGAAAGTTCCAAATTTGAATATGAGGGCATGGAATATATGCAAAATAAAAGGAAAAAGAAAGTATGTGAAAATATAGTCAAGTGGTAACTCATGTTTAAAGGTATTTTGAAGTATAGGATTTAATTTCTATTATCGTTGATTTAAAAAGGGAAGTTGCCTCTTATTTTGTAATCTATCGAAATCTAAATCATATAACTTTCAATTTTTCAAGATCGATCCTAGTCACTCCTCCCCTATGTACTATTGGTAAAAACAACAAAAAAAAAATTGCCACCCCTTGGAAAATTTTGTCAAGTTTGGAAAATCAATAATATTTACTACTACTGGTAAAAACAACAAAAAAAAATTGTCACCCACGGAAAATTTTGTCAAGTTTGGAAAATCAATTTATATGTGTAATTGACTTGTACAATAGGGGGTAATCCTCCCTTTTAAATCGTTTATGATAAGAATTAAATCCTATACTTTATAATATTAAGTTATCACTTGATAACTTCCTCATTGACTAATTTATTTATTATTTTATATCAGATGAAGATATTGAATAACTATGCTAGACTATATTGGTGGATTAAAAATTCTAACTTTCGTCAAATGACCTTTTTCAGAAAAAAAAAAATTGAGAGAATTCCTGAACACGAATTTAAACAGCCTAATTTAGGAAAAATCCTAAAGGTAAATCCTTTCGTTAAATAACCTTTTCCAGGAAAAAAAAAAAAAACCCTTATAGAATTGCCCTGCTTAATTGTACAAAACAGGTTTCTTTTAACTTGGAAGATGCATCAATGATGAACACATTTTTCCAATTGGCTTAGTTTTGCCATGACGAGACAGAATCAGATCTTTGATAATAAGGAAGTATGGTGGCCCAGTAACAAGCCTAAGCCTTATCGCTTGTCTATTCTAACACCTCTTCATCAATCCATTCAGCTCAAATTCATCAAGAAAATTGCAAAAACTAACATTACAATTGTATTAGAAGTAGCAAAGAGAACTTGCAAAAAGGGAAAAAAATATATTTGTTTTTAGTTCAGAAAAGAAAGATTTTCTTATTTTTTATGGGCTACAGGCAGAAAAAAATGAAATCAAATGCAATATTCAGTAGGCCCATAAAAAAAGATTTTATACCCAAAAATCTGAATTGGTAAAAATTGCTTCCTTACAAAAGTATTCCAAAAATGTGAGATCTTTAAATAGTGAGACTATATGCACTTCACAATCACATAAACTTGGCTAATTAATTAGATTCTTTATTTTATCCACCATAATAATAATAATAATAATAAATCTTTTGAAGCTCCATGGATAGCTATGCAAATTGGGTTGCATGCCATAGCCACCCTTATCCTTTTGTTCTCTATAATATTCTAATACCTTCTCCTTATTCTTTTTGACCACTCTCATCCACACATGTGTGTGTCTGCAAGAAATGGGTAGATGCTGATCTATTCTTTGTCATTGGCTCTCATAGGATCAACTCATAAGCTGATTGTATTTTTCCCCCTTACTTGTTAATCAACTCACTATTTGTTCCTCAAATGCTTCTTCATTGCCAATGTCAACAGGGATTGCATGACAACTAGAATATAAACCATTTCTAGAATTGCCATGTATTTGATTGTGCGAGGATGATAATATTTTTATAGTGTTTCTTTTGTGTGTTTCGTTATAATTAGTGCTTTAATTAGGCTAATTGTGTGTAGATAGTGGACTTTTATGTTTTTATTTTGTTTTGTAGGCAAATGGAGGATCAGAGAATAGAATGAAAATAACTAAAGAGAAGTTTGGAAGTTGACTGATAATTGTGATCCCAGATTAGCCTATTCCAAAGTTGCAGCAGTCATGACTGTAGAGAGGGTTATGACAGAGAAAATTTAGGTGAATTGCAAAGACAGTTCTAGAAGGATATAAAAAGCCCCATCTGGAAAAGGGAGATACACATTCCAGAAGAAGTATAAGAACATTAGAGAAAGCCAAATATAGAGAGTAAGGAAAGATCAAGAAAAACTCTACAAGATCAAGAAGAAAGGGAAGAAGATTGAGAACCAAGAATCATAAATATTTTATTTACCTTTTCTCATTTTTCTTATAATTGATTATGGATTTTTCTTGGCATGCTTTGATTTTGACGTTGACGTTAAATGTTAATATGATAGGCTAAATTTAATGTTGCTAAGAATTATGAACCTCACTTGATTTAAGCATTTAAATTCAACTAATGGTATATTTGTGCGTTGTGCATGCTACATATAAATAAATTATTTATTTATATTTTAATATATCTTATTAATGAAAAATTTAAATTATAGGATATATATAAATAATAAAATTTACATATAAGGTTTACATAGATTAAAAATAGTGTAACAAAATTTTTAGCATAAATAAATAGTATAATAAATTTCTATTAATAGTATAATAAATAGCGTAGAGGTTTACTCTAAGGTTTATACATAAAATTTTAAGAGGGAATACTAAAATATAAGATTAATTATAAATTTAATATTTGTGACCATAATTTTTTAGTTATAATAAGATTAGTTTTTAAAATTATTAGATTAGTATTACAAAATACTAAAATATAAGATTAGTTATAAATTTAATTTTTGTTACCATAATTTTTTAGTTATAATAAAATTAATTTTTAAAATTATTATATTAGTATTAGAGTATATATAGTAGTGTTTTAGTTGAAAAATAATACTAAATAATTATTATATTATTATACTTTTAAATTTTTTAAAAATAAAATTTTTAATGGTTTAAAAAAAATATGTGAGTGATTAAGGTAGAAAAATATGTAGTACATAAATATCTTTATATTTTGAGTAGTATTGAGATATGTATAATAGTGTTTTAGTTAAAAAATAATATTAGATAAATATGGTAAATATTTTATTTTTAATAAAACATTAGAATTTTTAATAGTTCAACATATTAATTTTTAGAGTAAATACTCAAATATGAAGATAGACACTTATCAAATTTTTTGCTTAATAACTTTAAAATTCAGCATTTAATATATACATATATAGATTACCTATCGATGTCATTTCATGTTATGTTTATTTTATTTATTGTTTGGCCACTACTAACATGGACGTAGTTAAAATATGCATTGAGAATAGGTATTTATCATGGATCCATAAACATAAGTTTAATTAATTTATGATTAAAGATGAATTGAGTTAATTAAATCTCAATGGGTTGTACTACGTAGCTTGTGATTGATATTTTTTGACAAAAAAAAAAAAAAGCTTGTGATTGATATTTATGTATCTTTGGGGTGTGATGAGAGCCAATCCTTGAGTACTTTGGTTGGTAACTGCAGATTTAGCTAATAATTACTTAAGAGAGATTGATCGGTGCTCTAAGAGGACTTGAGTATGCAACTATTAATTGGATAAATTAAAGTGTCATGTGCTTGGTGATTGTGGCAAGGATTAATGTTTAGCTAGTCACTTGTTTTCTTTTGAGCATTAGTGTTTCTTTTTATTGTTGTTAGTTGATATTTAATTTTAACTAGTAGTACGAATTGTAAATTAATATATATTTTATTTAATATTTTTAGATTATAAATAAATTTGAAAATATTAATTAAAAAATTTTAATAAAATATAATTACAAACTGTATAAAATAAATTTAAATATATTAATTAAATTATTTTAATAAAATAAAAATTATAAATTGATTGCACAGATTTTATAGTTATACTTATAAGATTATTTCTATTTATTTGTAGGAATAAAATATAATAAAAATTTCAACTATTTCATTAACGAATATAGAATTGTAAAAAGGTAAATTTCTTTTTATTTATATGTTCATTATTATGTTTTATTTATTTATAATCAATATATCTATTGAAAATGCCTTAGAGGGGGTGAATAAGGCAATCGAATCCAAATCGATAGTAATTGAAATTTAAACAAAAATAGAAAGAATATTGGGAAGGAAGAATGAAGAACACAAAGATTTAAGGAGTTCGGATTCAACAACAATCCTACGTCTCCACCTAAC
>CATIWM010025234.1:0-18068 GCA_949671775.1 Mallotus repandus | reverse complement strand
GTTACCTAATAATCTTATATTATAGTTATCAATCATAAATTCATCAAATTACAGGAAGGTTTTTCTCATTTTCAATTACATGATTACATCAAGCTTATTTTAATTCTTTTAACTAATATAATTATAATTAATATATAATTTGATTAAATTAAATCCTTTGTTGAATGGTGGGTTTTAAACGTCCATCTCGGGCTACGTGAGATGAGGTGTGACAATTATTCTCACACAAATATATAAAATCCTACAAAAGAAAACCACAAAGTTAATTCATAAGCCAACTAAATATGATAAAGACAATAAACAATATAAATATCTAATTAAGCAGAATAATAAAATAATTGCATAAACAAGACTGAAATACAAAAATACAAAAACACATAAAAATACAAATTATACAATCAAATTAATATGATAAATCAAATTAAAATGATAAGCATACACACTTAAATTTTAAAAGAAATCATAATCAAATATACTTCAAAATAAAAGGAATCCACCCATGCAAAATTACAACAAAACATATGTAATATTTTGATTAATATACAACATGGAAGCTAACAAATTACATAAAAATACTCATGTTACCCTTCTGATAAAGTGGCTAAAAGAATAAAAAATTGGGAGCGGAAAAAAATAATTATATGAATAGTAGCAATAAAAGCACCTTAAAAATAAGAAATATGATTGAACTAAAAAAAGTGAAGTTTAAGAATGGAGATTACTATTTTTGATGAAAGTTTGGCTCCCTGTCTTGGCCCTCATAGTTATTTCAAAGCAACAACAATGGTCAGTTTCAATCAGTGCAAAGCCAACCTCCTCTCCCCTCCTTTACGTTTCAAAACTCAGTTTTTTTTTGTTCTCCTTTTCTCGCAGGAGTCTCTCCTCTATTTTTCTTTGCCTTCCCCCTTTTTTCTTCTCTCTTTCTCTTTTAATTCCCCCCAAAAATCTTGTTTTTCATTCAAATGCTTTTTTTTCTTTGGATCCTCCTCCTCAAAAGTCCAACCTATGTACCCATCATGACCACCCACGTTCATTCTAGGTTGTCAGTCATGGCAGTCACATATGCCCATTCCAGCTTACTTCCACTACATTTTTTAAGGCTTGGGCTTTTGGCCCGTTAAGGGAAAAAGAATGATAGGCTTTGCATTATTAAGCTCATTTTGCTTGTATTTTCATCATTGGGCTTTGCTCGTGGGCCGACCAAACTCGAGTGTCTACAGTTTGCCCTTTGCTTTTTGAAAAATTGAAATGCAAGCAATGAAATAAGATTTATGAAAAAGCATGCATGCACATAGTTAAAAAGGATACAAATTTTCGGAGCTAGATGTCTAAAAAGACAATCGAATATTCTGTCTCTGTACCGTTGATTTCAAGGTATAACCCGAAAGGTGAAATTTTGATACTTCGATCAGTAAGCTATATCTTTTGCACCATCGACCTCAAGGTACAACTTGAGAGGTGAACTGTTGATACTTTGATGAACAAACTTTATCATATGTAAAATTAAATAATTTTCATGAAAAATCAACACACATAACAAAATCTTAAAAGAATACAACTTTGTCTCCAGGATACTGTTTGAACTTTTGGATCGTCAGCCTTGGGGTACAAACTCGAGAGGTCATCTATCTTGAAATTCTAGTCTTCAGCCTCGAGTGACGAGCCCAAGAGATAGAATTTCCTAAAATTCATGTTGTCAGCCTCAGGGTACAACCCAAGAGGTTGAATTTTTAAATTTTGGACCGTCAGCCTCAGAATTCAAACTCGAGAGGTCAATTTCTTTGAAATTCAAGTCGTCAGCCTCGGGGTACAAACTTGGGAGGTAAAATTTATGAATTCATACAGTCAGCCTCAGAGTACAAGCCCGAGAGGTAAAGATATCGATACTTGGATCAATAACTCTGTCTTCTGTACTATCAACCGTGGAGTATAATTCGAGAGGTGAAATACTGAAATGATAATCTTGTCACACAAGATAGAAGCCTTATAGCCGTTTCTGACTTTAAGCGAGGTGAATCAAAATGTGCCAATATAGCATCTGGGGAGTCAAGCCAGATCAAGCAAAATGTGCCAATATAGCTTTGGGGGCGTCAGGCACTATCAAATAAAATATGCCAATATAGCCTCAAGGGAATCAGGCGAGATCAAATAAAATATGCCAATATAGCCTCGGGGGCGTTAGGGAAGATCAAACAAAATGTGCTAATATAGCCTCGGAGGCATCAGGCAAAGACGTTTAGAACAAAGAGAATCAAAATGTGTCATATAGCCTCTAGGGCTTCAGGCGAGATAAAATAAAGCAAGCCATGTAGCCTCGGGGCCGTCAGGAGAAATCAAATAAAATAAGCCATATAGCCTCGGGTGAGTCAGGCGAGATAAAAAAAAATATGCCAATATAGCCTCAAAGGTGTCAGGAGAGGTTAAATAAAAATATGCCAATATAGCCTCGGGGGTACCAGGTGAGATCAAACAAAATATGTCAATATAACCTTGGCCATCAGGTGAAATTAAATAAAGAGGGCCAATATAGCCTCGGGGGCGTCAGGCAAGATCAAACAAAAACTATCGATATAGCCTTGGGGGCATCAGGTGAGATCAAACAAAAAGTGCTGATATAGCCTCGGGGGTGTCAGACGAGATCAAACAAAAAGTGCCAATAGCCTCGGGGGCGTCAAGGGAAATCAAATAAAGGGTTCTAATATAGCCTCATGGGCATCATGTGAGATCAAACAAAAAGTGCCAATATAGCTTCGGGGGTGTCAGGCGAAATCAAATAAAGCAAGTCATGTAGCCTCTCAGACGTTAGGCAAAATTAAAGAAAATTAGCCATGTATCCTCCCCGGTGTCAAGCGAAATAAAAAAAAGCAATGTAGCCTCCTCGGTATCAGTAAAATCAAATAAAACAAGCCATGTAGCCTCCCTGGCGTCAGGCGAAATCAATGAAAATAAGCCATGTAGCCTCCCCAACGTTAGGCAAAATTGAACAAAATAAGCCATGTAGCCTCCCTAGAGTCAGGCAAAATCAAATAAAATAAGCCATGTAGTCTCCCAGATGTCAGAAAAAATCGAATAAAATAAGCCATGTAGCCTCTTAGGTGTCAGGCGATATCGAACAAAATAAGCCATGTAGTCTCTCAAGCGTTAGACAAAATCGAATAAAACAAGCCATGTAGCCTCCCCAGCGTCAGGTGAAATCAAAGAAAATAAGTCATGTAGCCTCCCCGGTGTCATGCGAAATTAAAGAAAATAAGCCATGTAGCCTCCCCGACGTTAGGTGAAATCAAACAAAATAAACCATGTAGCCTCCCTAACGTCAGACGAAATCAAAGCAAATAAGTTATGTAGCCTCCCTGGCGTCAGGCATAATCGAACAAAATCAGTTGTGTAGCCTCCCCGGTATCAGGTGAAATTGAACAAAATAAGCCATGTAGCCTTACCGGCGTCAGGTGAAATCGAACAAAATAAGCTGTGTAGCCTCCTCAGCATTAGGCAAAATCAAAATTGAACAAGACAAGCCATATAGCCTCCCTAGTGTTAGGCAAAATTGAATAAAACAAGCCATGTAGCCTCCCCAACATCAGGCAAAATTGAATAAAACAAGCCATGTAGCCTCTCCGGCGTCAGGCAAAATCAAATAAAACAAGCCATAAAGCCTCCCCGGTGTCAAACAAAATCGAACAAAACAAGCCATGTACCCTCTCCAGCGTCAAGCAAAATTGAACAAAATAAGACAAAATGTGCCATATAAGGTCTGGGGCATCAAACTGAGTCATTAAAACAAGCCATATAGCCTCACGGGCATTAAGCAAAATTATTAGTAGTTGGTATACATCATATGTATTGGAGCTAGCTCACTTTTAAAAAGACATATACACAAAGTTCAAAGATGATGTATACATGATCGTGATCTTTGAAAGCTTTCGAAATTGATTTGACAACACAACATTGTGTGCACTGTTTGTGAAAGACATGCATTGTTCTAATGTGCCTATGTATGAGATGTCAGAATAATTTTTTGCAAAAATTTCATGTATGAATGAGCCAGGAGAAACATAAAATCTAGAATGATTTAGCCAAATTCCTTTTTTATTTAGAGCTAATCTTTAGGAAATACCCTCATTATATCATAGAATCCAAATTCAAAAGGTTAGTCTACCAGAGACTATCATTGAGACCAATATTATCAGATGGACCAGAAATTGAGACCCTCTCATGATCAAATTGAGATGATGACAACAAATATCCTTTGCTTGGTTACCTCCTTGGAATGCTTCCCTTAGTATGGAAAAGATACTCGGTTTTCCCATTGTTTGAAAATCTATTGAAAGACTCTATCACTTATGAGACTTAACATATCACATAAACTTAAAATTTGCCCCCAAGTTGAGGAATTGATTGACCCTCTCATTCTTGTATCATAAAGTAGAATTTTATAAGCTCTCGAATTGCTCTTCTCAGAATGAAAGAGCAACCAATTTTATTTTATATTCCCTTTTTTGCCTAGGCCGCCCCTTTTCTAGGAGTTTTTGAACCTAGCTGGGTCTTTCATTTTTCCTTTTGTATTTTTCCTCTTTTGCCTTGGTTGCTCCTTTTATGGGAGTTTTCAACCTAGCTGGTTGGTTGCAAATTCATGCTGATGATGGATCACTGTTTTGTCATGCTCAATGTCCATATTGCCATTTTAGTTGTTGGTCATTCAATGTTCTTGTTGCTGATTGTTGGATGTTGATGTCACTCACACCATTGATTACTGCAAAACTTGTAAAAAGTTTGTGTCTGACACTTCACGTGCTAACATTATTTTGGTTATACCCATTTTACATTATTACTCTCTCATTATAAATAGGCATGCTATCTTATGCTTGTTATTGATAAGCCCTTCACGGGTTTTCTGACCAACTAATTTTCAACTCACAATTAATAGAAATTTTATTTTTAACATCAGGAGGACTTTCATGGGGTTGACTTTCTTGAATGTGGGTGGCACAACAAAGATTTTTTTTCTTTTTTTCTCCTTATTTGTCATTTTATTTTTTCTTTCTCTTTTTTTTAGAGAATATGGTGAATTCATTTTGAAAAAAATTGAGGTTGAAAGTGCTCAAAGGGAAATTGAAAGTCAACTCTAACATTTAGTCCTTTTCCTTTTTTTTTTTGAATCTCTCTCTTTTCAAGCATAAGATTACATGCATAATCATAATGAATTCATAATCATGTAATCTAGACAATCAGACATTTATTAGCATAAAGAAAAGTTGTTGCAATAAAATTTCGTTCAAAACCATTACAACCATAATTGAAAATAACTATTCTTGAATGTTCAAATTCAAGTCAGCTTTAACTTGTACTCTAAAATTGTACAACTCTTTGATGACCCTTATGCCCATGTCTTTCAATTTGTTAGCCATAGGTGGAATACATGCTTCTATGGTTATCATCAGCTAGTCTACAGGTCCGTGTTTCATCTGGGCCAGCTTTTCTCTCCATTTGTTCAGAAAGCTTGTGAAGGACTCATCAGGTCTTTGAATCGTATTTTGTAGCTCTTGAAGAAAAACTTCAAACTGAGAATTGAGCCTATATTACTCGATGAAGGCTGAACATGGCTCTTTCTTGTTGAACATGCACATCCAGAGTGTAGTACCATTTAGTAGCAGCTTCTTCTAAGGACATTAGAAATTCTTTATTTTCTTTTGTTGAACACCATGAGCACTTGATGCCTGTAACTTTCTTGTCTTCTTGTTCTTCATAAACTCATCCTTTTCTCTTTATTGTAACTAAATCCATTACTAATACTGATAATCAGTGGACCAATTTCCATTGTATTCAATGTACCTTTGAATGATTCGATGAGGCTAAGTTACAACCAAGTTATCCATAAAGTTTTGAGAAAGGGACCTTGGCTCAAACTCATGCATTGGCCCCACAATGAACTGTTTCTGTCTATATTATCAGCAAAGGTATACAGGATTGTAGAAGGTAGCAGAATAGAGATTGGCCATGGGGACACAGTGGGTATAGGATTGAGTGGTCATATGTTGCAGTCTCCACCATGGACACATCCACTGGACCTCAATGTTAAGAAATGTGGACAACTAGTTTCGAACATCTTCTGGCAAAGGGTGAAGTCTTTGAGTGCGGCAATGTTTAGCCTTATAGTATGTAATGTCTCTGGGAAGCTTAATTAATCTCTGGGAAGTTGTCCAATCCAATGATAGTTTCTACCAGCGCAAGTGGAAAAGGGTTGAGTTTGGCTTCTACTTGATCCATGATATGGAGAATTTTTGAATCACAGTTACCAGAAGGAGAAATAAGTAAGAACTGCGCATACATACAGAGGGCAATCATCTGGGGCCAATAAACCTCCTTGCTATTCGCAACTATAACAGCCTCAAGGAAAGATTCGTGCTAAAAATATGGCAGAGAGAGGATTGTGGGGAAAGATTGAATAACCTGGCCATCTGATATTGAATGGAGTGTAAATATGGAATTCCAACCTGAGGAATCACAATCTGACATGCAAAATCCATTTGTGAAACCCAAGATAACTCTGAATTCCTCTAACAGGGAGCATATTTTCAGTGTGTTGAATAAAAAAGCATGCTTACTTGGATCCCAGAATTGAGTTGCAGCATGTAGAAAAGGAAAGTTTATCTTTCTAGCATGCAGAGATCTAAAGACTGACAAGTGAAAGGGCTCTAGTTTTCCCTATGTTTCACTATCTAAGCTTTTCAAGACTAGTTGTAGTTGTTTGAGGATTCTCTCAGTCATGTTTTGGGATTTTGGTGTTGTTTTGAAAAAGGAATTGAAGGGTGGCGATGTGGATATGAGTAAATGAGGGTGTTTTTATAGGAAAAATTAGGGCTACAGAATGGAAACCTACGGAATTAAGATGCTAAGGTGATATGGAGACGTTTAAATATCGCCTCTTTACACCAATAATAGTTCTGGTTTCATATTTCACTTCACCAAAGGGCATCTTTCTAACCATTTTAGCAGCCATGTCTCTAATCATTAGTCGCATGTCATCCCTGATCTCTTTTAAAAGTTCTTTCTTGAAAGACTCAATATCAAAATTAGAGGGTCCTGCCATTTTTCTCCTTTGTGAAGTAGTCTCAATTATTTAATTGGATTCTTGATACTAGTGAACCAAATTGTTGTTGATATGCTTCCAAACAAAAGAGGCTTATGGCTAAGAAAAATGCTCTTTTTGTTTTTTATTTTTTTATTTTTTTTAAAAAGAAATTATAATGAATGTCATGTACGCATGAAATGTAGATTATTTATTTACAAGCATAAGCAAATCACATAGCGAAGCCTTCTAACCTTATTTCTCCCGTACACGTGTTCAATGTCGAGTTTCTTTTTCCAGGATTTTTGGTCTGGGTTTTAATTATCATCAGGGGATAACAAAATTGACGTACAAAAGAAATCTCTCTATGCGATATCAGTAAACAAGTAGCAAATCTTATGAATAAAACCAAAATCCAATATAATGGCCCATAATAGGAAGGTAAGGCCCAACCCAAACATGGTCCATCATTGGTGGGCTTGGGATTTATAAATAAAACTACTATATGACATCAAACACATGCATTTTGGAAAAAATCCTTAGGGAAATTACTAGGTCATTACATGAGTTGAGTCTTGGGGAAATAAGCTTCGGCTTCTACAACTATATACCTCCATTACATCTCCACACTCAAGGGTCCATACGACGTGGATAAGTACATGCTATGAGTGATAATAGCCAAATACTCCACCAGGTTTGAGTGAAACATAGGCAGCAAAACAATGACTATCATCGGGTTATTTGGGACTTTGTGCTCATTATGTGAAAAATGTCGTGAATGCAAAAGAAATAATAAAATATTTAAAAATGATAAAACACAAAACATTGGAATCAATTTCTCTATCCCCAGTGGACTAGCCACTGTAGGCGGTGAGGTTCAGCGCATGCCCAAGTGTTTGGTGACCATGATACTGTGTGGGCTCAGGGCCCATTACGAAATACAACATGGGCTTTAAAGCCCAAATTGGAGATGGAGGCGCCACCCAGATAAGACCCCGGACACACTGTACAACAACTGGATTCCATAGAGGCCCCTAGCAGCTGTCCTCAGAGAATGGGTTTGAAAACTGGGTTTGGGCTTTTGAAATGCCCACCCAACCTTGCAATTGGCCTCTATTTGTGTTTCGTGTTTTATTACTTTTAATTATTTGATTATTTCTTTTGTTTACATGCAAATTGCAATTGCCCCCAATCAATTGTCAAATTTTACAATTAAGTCCAAGTTTGCATTAAATTTTGATTGTATGCTAATTAAGTGTGGTTCACAACGTTTATCATAAATAACACAAAAACATTCATGAAAATAAAGACAAATAAATAAAATAAGTGCACACACAAAGAAATGGGAGGAGGAGAAATGATTACAACCCTTTAAACATGTAAAAAATAATAATAATAAAAAATAAATTAATTTCAGAATAAACAAAAATCTAAGAACTTATAGGGATAAATATTTGATGATTAAAGATCATCTTAATATTTCCTGCAATAGATAAAATATTAGTTTCACACAAATATATAAAATCCTACAGAAGAAAACCACAAAATTAATTCATAAACCAACTAAATATAATAAAGATAATAAACAATATAAATATCTAATTAAGCAAAATAATTAAATAATTACATAAACAAGACTGAAATATAGAAATACGAAAACACATAAAAATACGAATTATACAATCAAATTAATATGATAAATCAAACTAAAATGATAAACATACACACTTAAATTTTAAAAGAAATCATAATCAAATAGACTTCAAAATAAAATGAATAAGCTCATGCGAATAAATCAAATTTTTATAAATATAAATATAAATTATTTTTATTATATTATTATATTATTTAAAAATATAAAATATAAAATATAAAATTTCGGTTAATCCGATTAACCGATGGTCTAAGTACAAGAACTGAAAATGCTAATCAACTGAACTGAACTGAATAGTGTCGGTTCGATTTTCGATTCGGTTTTCTCATAAGGGTTACTACTCACCCCTAACAAATCAAAATAGTAAAAAACCATGCAAATATAATTAAACTTACGTAAAATTTTAATTAATATATATAATAGAAGCTAACAAATTTTATAAAAATACTCCTGTCACCTTCTTGATGAAGTAGCTAAAAGAAGAAAAAAATTTGAGCACAAAAAAAAATAATTATATAAATAGTAAATGACTAGTAGCAAACTCATGCAAAATTATAACAAAACTTACATAATATTTTAATTAATGTACCAAATGAAAGCTAACAAATTACATAAAAATACTCATGCCCTTTTGATGAAGTGGCTAAAAGAAAAAAAAATTGGAGCACAAAAAAATAATTATATAAATAGTAGCAATAATAGCACCTTAAAAATAAGAAATATGATTGAACTAAAAAAAAAAAAATTTAAGAATAGAGATTTCTGTTTTTGACAAAAGTTTGGCTCTCTGTATTGGCCCTCAAAATTATTTCAAAGCGATAGTTTCAATCAATGCGAAGACAACCTCCTCTCCTCTTCTCTCCTCTTCATTTTAAAACTTTTGGTTTTTTTTTTTTCCTTTTTTAATGCTACAAGCAAGGTTGAAAATGTGGTACAAACTTGGTGGCCCTACCATATGAATTTTTTTTTTTAACATTACCATATGAGATTCTTAAAAATATGGGGTGGAGATTTTTTTTTTGCACTCCACTCTGTTAACGTAAATAAACATGTATCCTATGTTTGTTAGTATTTGTATTCTCTTATGACTCTATTGGTTTTTTTTTTTAACAATCATAATATATATTCATTAGATTCAAGAAAAAGGCCAATACATACGAAGGGCCAATACAACATGTAGGCTTTTTGAACAACAGTGTTGTAATTAAGAGAAAGTCCAATAACATAAAACATCAACATTAGGGTTGTAACCCTAGATTGTTGAGAAGAGTAGTAACACAACTATTCAGCGCCGCCGTCAGTGACGCCTGCAACAACGACATCCACCAAATGGTGTACGGCTTCTAGCCAAAAATGTTGAAGCTGTCTGTGACCTGGAGTCATGGAGGGATCAGAGCCAATGAAGCTGCAGTGATCCTTAGAAGAAACACCATTCCGCCAACCCTTGGAGAGACAGCTTTGTTGGAGAGTCTTGGTAAGCCTTGTTGATGAGAGACCCTTGGATTGTTAAGAGCAGGATCCTTCACTTTACCGGCAAACTAGAGGGCAGCATGATTGCCTACCCTGCTGCACCAAAAGGGCAGATACACCTCTGCATCAAAAAGTGCCGAAATGGACACCAGCAAAGCAGAAGGCTTCATATTTGCCTCTGCACCGAAAGTGGTTAAAACCAGCAACAAAAATACATCAACAACAAAGCAGAGCCATCTGCACCAGAAAGACAACAACAACAAAATATATTGATAGATAAACATAAATTGGATAGAAACCATAACAAAAGAAGAAAAAAGAAAGGTAATTTTGTCCAAGAATGGCCAAAATCCCTTAGAGAACCACTGTTGAAAAAACCAGTAGAGAGAAACACTGTTGAAAAAAGAAAGATGAGAAGGTGTGTTTGTATATAGTATTATTGACTCTATTACTTGGTTGTAAATCATCATTATATACTGATGTATCTCATCAAATCAATAAACGAAAAAGAATCATTAAACCTCAAACATATCTTCTAGTTCTTCTATTTCTATTTCTTATTGATTTTTGCACTCCATTTTGGTTTTTTTGAATGGTAAATTAAATAACTATTCTCTGTTGAAACTTTTTTATTCTTTTATTAATTATAATTATTAAATTATCATTTTATTTATTTTCCTTCCAAATTCATTGTTTGATGTTTAATGTTTTAAAACTACTTGTAATTTATTTTTTTTCATTAATAACATTTAATATAGTTAGTTATTTTTTATAAGTACTATTTAACTTTTAACTTATCTTAATCGTCAAATTTGCACCAATGATAGTAAATAATATATATATTTTTTTATTTTTTATGAAGATATTTTTTTAAATATCATATGCAGATAATTTTACATTTTTAAAATTTTTATAATCATTTTTTAAAAAATAATTTGAAAATCAAATTATGTGATTCAAAAATCTTTATAAAAATTCAACAAGAATTTATCATATAAAAGTATTCATAAATTCAATGAATACAGCTAAAATCAATTTACATGTAATTTAGACCAAATATATCCTAACAAATACTTTAATTAAATTATACTACAAAAAGTCTATTTAATGATGAATTTCATTAAGTTTTTATAATATATGTTTTTAATCATGTAATTTAATTTTTATATTATTTTTAAAAAAAAAACATGATAATAAAAATAAAAATAAAATAACGTGCACATAATAGTAAAAAACTGTTATATATATATAGGTATGAAAAATATGATAGAAAATCACAAAATAATGTTCAATTGATTTCAAAAGAATTGCAGCAATTTGATTTTCTTTTGCTGGTGAGAAATAGTGATGATTTTAACAAATAAAGTGAACAAAATAAAACTATCCATACAAAAATTTTTAATGAGCAGAGAGCCGCCAAGATAAATTGGACCTTTTTTTTTTTTAATTACTAAGAGATACTGCTTTGTCTTTCTCACCCTTTGCTTAGAAATAAAGGCGAGAATTACGCTTTCATCCAATTCCCTTGATTCTTGTTTGTAGAAATAAAGTGAACGAAAATAAAACTATCATAACTGATGACTTTTATGATCAACTAACGAGAAATTATTTTCATTTAAATTGAATTTTAAGTATAAATCTTAATAACGAAAATAAAATTATTATAACCGATGACTTTTGTGATCAACTAACGAAAAACTATTTCCATTTAAATTGAATTTTAAGTATAAATCTTAATATGTACAATTATATTAAATTAATTATTAGAAAACATTTATAGTCTGTATAATAAACTCTAAATATCAATTATTTTTAAAAAAATAAACCTATATAGTTAAAATTTCCTTGAGCAATGAAATTTTTTCGAATTTTCTTCCAACTGGATCAAATTCTCTTATATATGGTGTACAATTTTTGTAATGTTACATTTTTTTTTGCATGCACATGATTAAATACTAAAAAACCAAAACACTTCTAAACAGTAGGATAGATGTGGATTTGCCAATATGTGTGTGTGTCTATATATAAGTTAAACACCATTGTTTTTTTTATTTTATTGAAGTCTGTTTTAGTTATTCAATTTATAAAAGCAAAAGTGATCACAAATAAGAAATTAACTTGGTGATTGAGACCATAAGTAGTAGGTATGGTTTTAATCACCACCAAATGATCTTGCTATATTCTACAAGATTTAAGGTAGGCTGACTCTGGATCAAGACTGAAAGTGACTAATATATCGTTACAACATAATAGAATAGAAGATTGAGAAATGACCTGGCTAATCGTTTTCTTTAGTCTTTTTTATAAGCGACCAGGCTATAATCTCGCTGACAAGTTGTGCTACTCTCCTCGCTCACATGAACGTGAAGCAAGGCTTCGGTCACTAAGAACAAATTTGACCATTTATGCAAAATTGTGTAATTGTGATTTTAAATAGATACATTCTCATACAACAGCCAGCTATATCCATTTCATGTTCCAATAAAACATGTCAATTGTTTTTTCGGATGTCATACAAATTGACAAAGATTAAGGTCAGAACTATATAATTAATAATTAAAACGGTGATTTGACATTTGACAACAACCCCTTCTATAAATAAGTAATTAAACATGAACATACATACAACTTTCTCCAAAGCGAGTACCCTATAGCTAAAGCTAGGTGAAGAAGCTAAAGTTATAATATTAAGCTCAAAGAATGGAGAAAATCCCCATCAAAATTCCAAACACAACAGCTGTTTTCAGCAAGAAACTTGGCAAAACAGATAAAGAGCATCAACTAATTGTACCAACTGGTGTCCTGGATTGGTTTCCGGTTGAGCAAGGATATGAGAGGGAGTTTACTGCATTTGACAAGCATGGCCAAGAATGGCGATTTACTCTAGCCATACGCCAAACTGGTAAGTACGAAAAACCAGTTCTTTATGAACCCAAGTGGCATGAATTCGTGGAGTCATATGGCCTCTCTAGGAGTGATGGGAATGAGTATGGAGTCATTTTTTATATTAAAGATGACAAGCCTGGTAAGATGCAAGTTAGAGGCTTAAAAATGACACCCAACACCAGACTTTTGGGTAAGCCAATTTGGGAAGAAGTGTGAGAATTTTTTGCTATATATATATATATATATATGTATTCATCATGCTTGGAAAGCCCTAGTCCTTTTGTTCTCTTTCAATCATCAGTGTTCAACTTATACCATCGTATGTCTGTCATTTTGAATTTTAGTTTTGAGTTTGTGACAAGTTCTATATATAAACATTATGAGACAAGAAGTGAATACAAAAAAATGAAGACAAGCCATGCATGCAAGGCGATCGAAGAGTGCTGGCTTGCATATATATATATACATTATGTATTATTCGAAGTATGTGTGTATCTACTATTTTAATTATTTAGTGTGTGCTCTAAATATTAATGCTGTACTTTTGGTGATTTTCATGTAATTGGTTTATAAGAAACTAGCAGTTTTAGTGTGTATTAATCAAGTAAAATATTCCAAATAAGCCTAAAATTTTATGTATATTGTTACAATAATTTTAATAGTGTCTATTGCCCAGTTCTACATTTGGAGTGTGTGTATATATGTATAACATAACCATATAAAAATTCAAGACCGCTAGCTTGTCCTAAATTCCAATTTCATTTTGGCATTAATTACCTCCATCTTTTTATCTATAGTGAGATTACATGACTTAATCATCAATAAACTATAATTACTTAAATTATATAAAAAATTAATTTTATAAATTAATAATAGTAGAATTTAAATTTATTCATTATAATATTTTTAAAAAGAAATAATTACTGATGCTGGTAATATTATGCAGTGAAAGAACACATTAATAATTACCCTATTGATAGTGATATTCAGTTGACGAATACATATACTTGCAACAAACTTGAATTTGGATTAGGCACTTAAATGGAATACAATGTATAACCCCTTTGACACAAAAGATCATCAATTTGGAACCTAAAAATACAAACTCAATATATATGTTGGATTTTGATTTTGGACGGTGGGATTGTGAATTCAAGCCTACAATCTAATAAATTAAAAAGAAAAAATATTTAAAAATATTTTGAAGGTTGCATATGATTTTACAAGATATTATTTATTTTAGAAGACGTATCAATAATTTCAAATTTTATATGTTTAAGCTTTCAAAATGCTAAAACCAAACTTTAGTAATATGTTTTTTTCAATACTGTTTAAAGTATTTAAATGATTTTTTATAAATTAAAATACAATTATTTTAATATTTAAATTGACTGACATATATTTAGCAAATTGAGCTGTTACCGGTGGTCATAAAAATTTTTTAAAAAATAAACTAACAAAATATAATAAATCTAAAAAGTTGTGGATGTATTAAAATTAAATTATAATGTTATGTTTTTGAAACAAATCATGATCCTATAATGTACATGAAAGAAACATTACTAACAATTAAATTGCTGACTATTTGTAATTCTAATTAAGTGGATATATTGATGTTAAGCAATAGAAAATGTGGACCTTGGTGAGATTGTTTTTGGCGTGATCATGACGATATACAAATTAATAAAGCCATTATGTCAATGCATGTGAAATGAACCTTTTGAAAATTCTTTTTTTTTTTTTAACACAACCTTTTGAAAATTCATTTGATGTATGCTTCACTTGATAATTACAGCATGGCAGGTACTGAAATGGCGTATTATAAATTGACTTGTATTGAATAGAAATTAGCAAAATGCAAGCCTCCTCGTTCAAATTGATTCAAACAAAAAAAAAAGGTCTATTGGTGTTAAACCTTGTGATTTTTTTTTTGACTTTTCAAAAATTTGTTCCACACTTTAAATTTGTTATATAATTTATAATTTTCACCACAATTTATAATTTGGTCAAAAATTAAAAAATAAAACATAGACATGACATTTAAGCTAGTGTGCATGTCACAAATCAATTTGACATCTTTGTACTTAGCATAATTTATTAATTTGACATTTCAACTTATAATTTTGTCATTTCAATACTTAAATTAGTTTAAAATGCACTAATATAATGACATAATATATTTGTCACCCCATGTACTTGTTACTTTTTGTTAGTTTAATATTTTTACTTGTAGTTTTTGGTTAGTCAAACCCTTAAAATATGACATATGTTGATTCGTTATTCCTGCCACGTGTATTGACAAGGGATTTCAAAATTATATTTTAAATAAGTTTAAGTGTTGAAATAACTAAACGATAAATTGAGATATCAAACTAATAAAAAAAATAACAAATACAAAAAATCACAGATGTATTATATCTTTAAATATTAAAATAGTAAAAATTGAAAAATTTGGCCACACCATTTATGTATTTTTTTAAAAATATGTTACCTCATTTAAGGTTGTTGCAAATGTCATCAACTCATCATATACTGTCATGGATTGGACTGAGATTAATTCGTCAACTGAATTGAATTCATGTCCAAAAGATTCAATATTTAGAGTTGATAAGATAAGACAAACAAGAACATGGACCATTTTAATTTATACCTTGGAAATGACATTCACTTAGAATTAGTAATTAACAAGGAGCAAATTAACTGTACAATTACCCATGAGTGCTACATTCACCGGTTATCTTTGCAAGAAAATGACACTTTGGTTTTCGGTGTCCAACAGTCGGGCTGACCATCTACATCAAGCTTTCTACTAGAGTTTAATTCCAAAATAAACATTTAATTCTCAGCACCATTGATATCTTGGGCAAAAAAAAAAAAAAAAAAGTTCGCACCTCTTCCCAAATTGGCTTAAGTTTTGCATGGGGTTCTTTTTGAGTCATCTAACTTGCATCTTTTTAGGCTCCTCATCTTTAATATAAAAAATGACTCCATACTCGTGTCCATCATTCTTAGTGAGGCCATAAGCCTCCACAAGTTCATGCCACTTGGACGGGCGAAAAATGGTTTATGGTACTCACCAGTTTGACTTATGCCTAGAATAAATGGCCATTCTTGATCATGCTTGTCAAATGCAGGAAAAGCCCTCTCTGCAGGATTCCAGTTGGCACGGTTAGTTGATGCTCTTTATCAGTTTTCCCAAGTGGCTTGCTGAAAACAATTGTTGTGTTTGCAATTTTGATGGGGATTTTATCCATTTTAGGAATCTAATATTATAACTATAGTACACTGAGAAAGTTGTATGATACAAAATAGTGCATATCACCTGCGGGATAATTTATTCCATGGCTGCTGAGCTTTTCAATAATTATGGTTGCAAAATGTTAATAAAATCTACTGCCGGATATGCAGCATACAGTTCCTGGCTGATATTTAAAGAGAAAAATAAATAGAAATTAGCTGATTTGTCTGTTATGTTAAATCTCATTGGTATTCCCATGAAGATATTAAAATTTGGTGATCCTAAGATTCGGTGACCACCAAAATAATTTATCCTTCACTTGGAAACTCCAACATGACAAAGGTTCATTTGAAAATTTTAAGGCCTTTTCATGGCTAATTATTCATTTGAAGAAAGAGGAATAAAAAATTTATTTCTCTCCGTTGTCTTTAAAAATGGATGCAACTTCTAGTATAAGTGAAATAATAAAATTTATTGTTGCAGGGTGATGAGGGAAATCTAACTGAACATAAGGAAGGAACAGAGATCAAATCCAGAGACATTAGAACTACCTTTTCAACTCCAACGAAAAGGAAGAGTAAGAAAAAGTTAGAGGCCACATCTGCCCAAACCTCAACCTCTTCTTAACCTAAGCAACGCTGTAAAATTGAATCCGAAATGACTATTGAAACATGCACACAGTTGCAAATCAAAATTATAAAGACACAACAATCAAAAATGCCAAATAAGTTAAAGGATAACTATACTGATGAATCTTAGCAAAGATGAGCAATTTCAACCTCATCTGGGATCCTAAATGTTTCAGCTGCACCAAATTTCTTCCACTCTTCGCCCTGTTCAGTTTCTTCTTTGTTGCTATCATCATTTAAGTAATGGGTGGCAGAATATGGGAATAGTGTTGAAGAATATTATGAGGGAAGAAGGGAGGAGATTGTCTGTCAATGAGCCATGGAAAAGCACTGCAAAAACAAAGGGAAAGCAAAGAGAAAACAAGCAGAAGAGGCACAAATCACTGGGGGCAAGCGGGTAATTTTATTCTGTTTTAGGACATGCTAGTAATTAATGAAAAGTAGAGAATTTTTAGTAGTTAAGCTGACCTTTTTATTAATAAAAATATAATATTTATATATGTATTATAAAATATTTATATATGTATTTTATTAATATACATGAAATCAACAACCATTTTCCAATTAATATAGTAGATATGCACGTGCTTAGACCAACATATCGTAGCTATATATATCCACTGTAGCCAAGACATTTTTCCAAAACCACAAACCTAGCTATATGCAAAGGCGATTGAGGAGTGCTTGCTTGCGCACGCACACATATATAATCCTTGATCGCCTTGCATGATGGCTTTTTTCTCAAAACTGAAATTCAAAATGAAAAAATAGTGGTGTAACTTGAGCATTGATGATTGAAAAAGAAGAAAAGCACTCGGGTTTGTTTTCCAAGCATAATCAGTTAATCCTCAGCACCATCGATATCTTGGGCAAAAAAAAAAAAAAAATGTTCACACCTCTTCCCATATTGGCTTACCCCAAAGTTTTGCATGGGGTTTCTTTTTGAGTCCTCTAACTTGCATCTTAGTAGGCTCCTCATCTTTAAGATAAAAAATGACTCCATACTCGTGCCCGTCATTCTTAGAGAGGCCATAAGTCTCCACGAATTCATGCCACTTGGGCGGGCGAAGAAATGGTTTATGGTACTCACCAGTTTGACGTATGCCTAGAATAAATGGCCATTCA
>CATIWM010025218.1:0-18154 GCA_949671775.1 Mallotus repandus | reverse complement strand
AGTTATAATTTATGTTGGCAATTTGTCATTTTAATTAATTTATCTTGGTCAGATATTAATTCAACTAATACCAAATTAGCCAAAATCCTGACGGACCGTGAAATGGTGATGCCTAATCATATAAACCTCTCTTTATTGACTTGTGATGCATTTGCAATTTGTTTGCAATAATTAATTAATGGATGCGATGTACTATTTTGCCAACAATGCATGCGCATTTTAACATGGTGAATTTTGAATTTTTACGTAGAAGTTTATCTCCCTACTATAATTTTATAATTATGATAAAATAAATTAGTTGACAAATTTCTGAGCACCGAATATACTCTCTCAATTTTTTCATATGTAGCAAATGATTTAGGTTGAGATCAATAATCGTTGTACACGTGGGTTATATTCAATTTTTCAATTTATAAAATTTAAATAATTTAATTTTCTATCATAAAAAGGAGGATGAAAGAACAGAAATTTAAAACCTGCTGAATAATTTTTGACACCTGATTTAGAGAGCGAAACATAGTAAAAAAAATTCATCGGTTCGACTTTAGTGATAAATATTTTAATAACAAATACCGTCGGCCGTGGCCAACTAAAAGTTTGATTAAATCAAAGGTTGATGTGATGCGTCACTATTTAACACGTACATGCACTGCGGCTCCTGTACATGGTAATGATTATTGTTATGAGCACCATGAATTTTTAATTTATTTTGTTACGTGTGTGTATATATTATAATTTTACAATAGTCAAAATAGTAATACCAATTCGTTGGATAGCACTTATTGAGCATAACTAATCCCACATTAGCTAAAATACTTGAAATAATTTTACCATATGCTTAAAATTGAGTGTATATTTTGAATATAAGTGACTATAAACTTCGTCTTTTTCTTAATCTTTTTATTGAATTTCGGTTCAATTTGCCTTGTAAATTTTTAAAATAAAAAAAATTTAAATTAAAAATAAATTAACCATATTAATTAAATTTTTTAACATATATCTCGAATTAAATCAAATGGTTTGATTTTTAATTGGATTCCCAATGGTAAGAAAAATAAAAAACCAATTCTATTAGTTCGGTAACCGAATAAATGAATTTTTAATTATAAAACAAAGACTTACTTTATCTCTTTTTTTTTTGAGCAATAATTTAAATACTTCATTTTGTTTTCATTTCTACTTGGTTGATGTTTAAATACTTTCTATCATCTGCACTTCGTTTTTGTGGATCAATAATTTAAATATTTATCATCGGCTACATGTACTTGGTTGATGTTTTCTTCATCATTTATTAAAGTAAAATTGACCAAATAGAATTGAGATATATATGCCCACATCAAAAACAGAATTTCTTTTTTTTTTTTCAATTAATTTTTTTGAAACTGACAATCCACCTACTTACTCTTTTTACTATGTTACAAATGGGACGTAGGCAAGTGGAGAGTGAGAGGTGGATTGCGTATCGGTGTCTTTGTGAATTATTTTAAAATTCTAATGACATTAAGAAAACATATTTGAATAAGTATAATATATGTGTTCCGTTAATACAATTGATTTAAATATGCTATTCAAACAAATGGGTAAAAGTCATATATCTGAATTTCTGCTTGCAATTGAAAATTTCTACATTGCTAAAATGTAAGCATGATGCACATGATATACAATTTTGTCAATAATGCATGTCCATTTTAACTAAGTAATAGTAATATTAACTAAGCTAGAGATCATATGATCTTAGTATCGATGGACTGTATAATAGGAACAATGCTCTCCTTTTTAAATTGACGACAGTAAAATTTAAATTTTGCATCTCAGAATATCCTTCGAGAGAATTTATCACTTAAATGTTTCCTCACACACTCTCTCTCTATATATATGGAAATTCTATGGTAATTTTATTTTTTTTTTATTACTTTTATTTTACTTTAGGCTTTTGTTATAGTGCAAACACTTGTACCTATGCAAACAAAATTAGAGTCGCTAGATTTATTTTTATTTGATTATAACTATTGATTATTTTGATGTAGCAATACTTATAAAATATATCAATGGTTATAATTAAATTAGTAGTAATCTAACGATTTTAATTGTATTTATATAGATACACATTTTTTATTGTAGAATAACTCTTTATTTTATCTTTATTAGTATTGGATAAAATGTATTTTGTTATCCGGTGGCAGTTATTAACAAAGTATATTTTACTTTATAAAAAATAAAGTAATGATAGATTGAGTACATACACACTAGGTATCATCTTTTTTGTGCTTAGACGGATGACAATAAGTTCTTTTGGTTCTGAAGTCGTATTTTGACCCTTATAATACTTACCAATCTACTCGAAATCGAAGGTAGCCATTACTATTTTAATAGTTAATGAAATGGGAGGTGTTTTTTTTTTATTATTATCAATAAGCCTCAATGTGAACAAGGCATGTAATCACCTTGATTTGGTATCCTTTGAAAAGATGCAACCGGCTGTGAGTCGTTATGCATCCAATAATTAAGTCAGCCGATTTATTTACGTGTAATTCTGCGCATTTAATCTTGAAAATAACATCAGCCAATAGAATATGTTCTTCTAGTGTAATGTGCTAATATGATCATCGAAGAAATTGAACATGTACTTGTCTGAATTGAATGCAAATATTTGGTATGAGACTTTCACAAGCTTATTTGCATGCATCTTAGAAAATCTGAAGTGACTCATGCCGTAGCGATAGAGCTTGACCTTTCGCCTCTTGACTCTCCTCCATAAAAGCAGTAGTACCAAAAAAGTCGGACAAAAATTTAGTGTAAAGTGAGCGCCGATCGTAGGGAACATTGTCGGCCCTCAAATGGGTCCCACGCTGTTTACTTGTATGCACAATTGATTCCTTATCCATATCATCATTGAATTTCAGGTTTTATTCAATTTAAATTACTGTTTTATCCTTTTACAATTCATTTTCATGTACGGAGAATTTATACTTTTACAACACATTTTAATGTATGGAGAATGTGTCTACAAAACCTGTTCATTGCTTTTAGTAACAGCATACAATTTTAGTTTTTTTTTCTTTGAAAAGTTATATTTTAATCATTTTAGTTTCTATTTTTCTAGGTTTTAATTATTAGTAAGCTATTAATAAATTTATTTTATGAAAATTTATTAAGAAAAATAAATAATTACTTTAACTTTTTATTTATAATTTATGTTTTGTTAATTTTTATTCTTTAGAGTACAATACTAATTAGGTTTTTTTTTTTTGAGGTGATTTTAATTTTAAAATAAAATAATTTTATTTACTAAAATTTATTTTTGTTTACAAAAAATATGAAAAATTATTAAATTTTTGTAGGATAACAGTTTTGTAAGCAAAAAAATTAGTAATTTTCTGTTAATTTGATTTTTTAATTTGTTAAGTTCTTGCTTCAAGAAAAATAATCTATATTTAATTTTTATAGAATTAAATTTTTGTATAAAGGCAAAGAGTATTTTCATTTTAATACTTTCCATAAATGTTCAAAAAATACTTTCCATTTTCTAAAATACCCTCCTTCTCATTTATTTTTTTAGAAAAATAATTCTTTCATTCATTGAAAATCAATAATATATCTTGATAAACATATAATATGAATAAAGTACAATAAAAAAGTATAAAAAAATCTCACTAAAAATATAAAATTGTTTGTTGCTATTTTTCAATCGCATTGACATAGTTATTTTGATTTGCAACTCAACGATTTGTTCAACAATCTTTATGCTCAACTTCATGACATTCATTAACCATAAATCGATTCTATGGTCTTTAATTGAGTCCGATTGTAAAAATACTGACAAAAGTTTAATAATAAAGAGGACTATAAATTCTATAGAGAAGAACTACCAAAACTTAATAAAGGGATTAATAATTTTATGAATGAAGAGAAAAAATAAAATAAAACAAACAGGTTAAAATTTTATATTTATTGAATAAAAAAACAAAACAGAGTTCATTTATTACTAATATACTTAAAGGATTAAAAATAATTATCTCCATACATTATTGGCGACGCTGCATTGCAAAAGGCAATTAAACTGACTTTAATCAAAAGGCAATTTAATTGCCTTCATGTTCAAGCAGCGCTTGTAGTCCGATGATTAGGATAATTGTCTTCCATTTTATAAACCTGCGTTGAATTCTTCAAAATGATTTTATATATATATATATATATAATGTTATTTAATTTATTATTCTAATAAAAACGCAACAACAACAAATGAATTAATACAAATTCTAGGCATAAGATTTGGAATATTTTTCTTTACTTTTGGTTTATTTTTTTGACAGATCATTGAAGAGTGTTGACTTTTATTTTTTGTTTGGAGCTAAGCTGAGTTCTTTTTATCAGAAATTGAAATTTGGTTCAAATATTGTATCTTTGGTTTCTAGGTTTTGTTGCAAACTTGGTGGGAGAGAAAATGACGATACTTTTTACCTTTTTTTAGTTTTAGTTTTTTATTTTTATTTTTTGGTTTGTGTGAATTTCATTATTTGTTGGTTGTTTTGTTGCCTCTGAAAAAAAAAATGTACTTGGATAATGCTTCTCCAACTGTATTGTGTACTTAACTTTGTCATTTACTAATATGAATTAGTTATTGCTTGTATAGATGTAATTTAAGGTAGTGGATATTATCTCCAATTTACTTTTTGTGAATTACACATGTAGATGATTGATTAATGCAAGTGCTATTAGAGTTATAAGAGTACAAATATGTTTTATGGTTTATTATCTTTGCCTAATTAGTTAATTAAGTTTAATTAATTGTAATATATTGTGCCTACATTTAGAATATGGTCAAAAAGTTAAATTGGATCCTTAATTATGCCCTGAAATCAGTGTTGGAATTAAAATTTATTTTTGGTCCTAATAAGAATTTTTTCTTTTAGAATTAGATATTTTTATTAAAAATTGAGAGCAAATCATATTGGACTTTATTTTAATTTTTTTTATAATTAATTCTTATAAGTTATTGTTGTATTTTTACATGAAAGAAGTCATTGTTGAAAGTGATAATTTACAATACTTGTTCTTTGTCTCCTCAAGAAAAGAATTTTTAAGAGAGATGGGATGTAAAAGCAAAATCAGCACATTCAAAAAACATATCTTCAATTAATTTATGTTACCACTTTCTTCATGGGTGAATGTACCAATGTAAGCATAATTTTGCCAACTATTTGCTTTCTCAGCTTGTCATTTAGCCAAATTTTGATGGGTCCTATGTGGCCAATTTCGACTCTCACTTGTCAAACATACCGCATCTTTTTCAGTCATATAAGAACATATTTTTCTCTTCTATTCTATTCATATTTAAAATTGTGGCAACTTCAGGGTTTTGAATGATTATGTAATATATGACGTACCCACTCTGATTGCTTTCCCTTTTCTATAAATAAAGACCATAAGGGTGCAGCAAAGATCACTTCGAAAGAAACATTGAAACAGCTCAAGATAAAAATGGCCGATCAGATCAACCTTCTGTTCTTCAACCAACAGCTCAAGATAAAAATGGCCGACGATCAGATCGACCTTCTGTCCTTGAAGCAACAGCTCAAGATGAAAATGGCCGATCAGATCGACCTTTTGTTCTTGAAGCAACTTACTCAGAGTGAGGTTACAGATAACCTTAATGTTCCATCCGATATTCTTCAAAGATGTCCAATTTTTCATGGATTGGAAAGAAAGCTCTATTCGTTTGACAGAAATCGCAAAGAATGGCGATTTAAATTATCCATTCGACCCTCTCCTCAGTATCCTAAACCATACATCGAACAGAGCTTATGGAAACCTTTCGTAGAGGCCAAGCGTCTCCAAAAGGGGGATGTACTCGCATTCTACAGAACTATGGGTGACCGGGGAGCTTATGAAATTCACGTCAAAGCCTGGAGAAGATCTGGGATGCATCTGTGTGATGTGGAGGACCTTGTTGCTCAGTAGAGTTTGGTTATATACGTTCATGTTTCTGTTTTGTTATGTTGTTCCCAGTTACTGGTTTGCTTCTTCTCTTTTTGTTTTTCTTCGTCCTAATATGTAACCATATGTTTTGTCATGGGGTGGGTCTATTTCATAATGTTGGGTCTTTTTTTTGCTTCTATGTATCCTAATTAATGTTTATCTTCTTTTCTTGTCTTTTACTGCATGTCCTTATTGACGCAGAACAGAAAAAAAAAGTTTCGACAAAACTATAATATAGTCGGTAAGACTATAACATGAATTTCTACTCCAATTTTCTTTACTTTTTTTATACAAAATGACACAAGTTCTTACTTACAGTTTTCTTATCGTCAAAAGATGTTAAGAGTTGAACTGATAGTGTATTTGCATGCATGTTAGAAAAACTGAAGTGATTCTTTGTATTTTAAACGTATGACATCCTTACAACTATTGCATGGAGATAGGAATAGAGTCTCTTCTAGGCAGGACAAATGATAAAAAGAGTACGACACTGAATATGAAAATGCTCTAAAGGACTAACAATCATGCTTTAAAAGCTAAATATGACCAATAACTGTTGAATAAGACTACTAGTTTTTTACTTTTTTTTCAATCGATTTAGCTTTATGAAGCTTCTAAAATCTCTAGTGGTCCTTTATTGACTTTTTTTGTTGTTATTTTTAATTTGCTTTAGCACACATCAAATAATGAGCTCAATTTCGCCAAGGACCTACCAAACTCAATTAAATTGTCAACATCATAAGAATCGAAAACAAAGAAAAGAAAACACACTTTTTTTTTTAAGAAGAAGACAAAATAAAGTTTTTAGTTCTTTTTTTTTAAACTAAAACCTCCAAAAACTAGAAGGAGTAAAAAAGTAAAGGACCAGTTGTCTTATTGAACATTTCATTTCAAAACATGAATTATCAATCAATTGGATAAGACTGAAGGTTTAATTTTTCATAGACATTGTACTATATTATAGTTGGTAAGAATTTATTTCGTGAATAAAGAGGTTATATGATCTAAGTATTGATAAATTGTATAACAGAGACAGTTTTTCCCTTTTAAATTGATAACGTTTCAAAATTGCTCTTAGAAAAAAGTTATCAATTGACTACTCTTTTACTAGTTTGGTAAAATTTTATTAATATATAATAAATATATGTAAATCAATATATAAAGTGATGGGTTTATTCACATATATATTTTTTATCTATACAACCATCACACTTGCCTTAATTAATTTTTTTTAATTATTAATACTAAATTAAAACAAAATATGTTTTGGAAGATTATTTGAGAAGCTTCCATATAACTAGAATAAAAAAAGAGGAAGCAAACCCTAGTCAATTGAATCAACAAAAATAATAACAATGACGTTAGCTTTTTTTAAAGCATTTTTTTATTAATTTTACTTTTCAACTTTTCTAATTTTCATTTTCAAATTACTTTTTAGTTTGTGTCTACTATAGTTATTTTATTTCTTTAAATAATCTATTTTATTTGGAAAAGTTTAATTACTTTAATTTACAAAAAAATGTAAGAAAATTAATTATCATTTTTTTACGTATAAGATTTTGTATTTTTTCGTTATAATTTGATATATTTTATGTACTATTGTTGCTTTGTAGAAAAATAAAGCACGTGAAATGGATTTTTATAATTACAAAAAATATTTGAAATTAATGAAATAGTGATAGTTCATGAAAAATAATAATAATATTTTTTAAATTTTCAAAAAAATCTCAATTTTATAAAATATGTAATTTTTTTTTTTTTTTTGCAAAAATATCAAATTTGTAAACATTGTCAGATGACCCATGTAAAATAAAAATCAGAAACTAATAAAGTTTAAGGTTAGGTAACCACTTACACAATTAACACTCTTTGCTGGAGTGAATGTTGAAATGTGGCATATTTTTTAAAATGTTCTATTATTTATTGTTACATTATCGAAAATTGATTGAAAATTATCATGAGATATTTTTTTTCAAAAATGAAAATAAAAATAAGAAAATAATTTGGGACTTAGTATAACTATTGGTCAATTCTAACCAATTAACCAGAAAAGGGGTTAATAATCTTTATGGAGCATGATAAGGTCGGCCGCAAAGACCAACCCATCCCAGTATTGAGAAATCGAGACTTTTTTTTTAAGGAGACAAAAAAAAAAAGGTAAAGAAATGTAAGGATACAAAGAAAAACTGGAATTTAAAATAATAAAAGGAGACAAAGAAAAGGTGAAGAAATGTAAGCATACGGTGAATTATTAATTGGAAACATCGTTCTCATAAACAACCGTTATCCAATGACCAACTAAAAGGTTGCCTAAATCTCAATGGTTGATGTCATAGATCACTGAGACAATAGACATGCTGGGTTATTATTATCAAATGTTAGCGAATAATTTTCACACTCGAGGGCATAGAAGCCGACTCGATGTCAGCAGCTTCGTGCTCGGGAATTGACTTGAGTTACTTGGTCACTAGCTATTTTTTTTTTTATTTAGAAAACCTTTTATTATTAAAAAATTTAAAATTTGTTTGGTCACATTTATGTATTTTATAATTGTCCATATTCAACTGATAAAGTGTATAATGTTTTTGTAAAAAAAAGTAGAAAAAAGTATTTCTATTATTATTTTATTAGATAAATGATTATGGCAAATTAAAATTGCAATACAAAGTAAAAGCTTAGATTTAAATTATAAGCATTAAAATAATCGATTTCGTTAAAAATTAGGTAGTCAAATGATATAATTTTCTTCAAGATACTAATAAGTTAAAGAGATCAATTCTTGTCTCTCCCTTCTCAAGTTCCAACAAAGATAATCAATCTTGCATTCCTAATGTATTGAAAATTAAATGAATTTATATATCAATTTAATATTTTCACCTAATAGTTTAAACATTTTGGTTGGATAGAGAATTGGTGTATTCTCAATCTATTTCTTCAATACTATGAAACAATACCTTATTCCTATATAACCATTTTTACATGCTAGTTAGACCTAATATGTGTTAAGATAATTAATTACATACTTACAATAATTTCACGATATAGTAATTATGCAAATCTATACAGCCTACTAGAGGTGTGCAAAAATTGAACCAGACTAAATAACCGAACTGAACCGATTGGTTCAATTCAGTTTCAGTTTATATATATATGTATAACATACTAATAGTAAGCAAATTCCCTTATATGACTTGATGGTAAGCAGCTTGGTAAGTTAAAAATTCGTCCCAAATATATTTACAGTTTCGGTTTCGGTTATTATTTTGAAAAAAAAAATCGATTCGGTTAATCAATCGATAAACTGAAAACTCACCCCTATAGCCTACCATATCTCAATAGTTGGAGTGAAATAATCAAATCCCATGTTGATTACATACTTAAAATTAAGTTGGCTTAGATAATTTCAGTTTGAGTTTAACAAAATGAAATTACAAGATATTAAAAGATATTTACCCAAATTAATGTTTTGCTTCTTTTCTTGTTTTTTCTTCTTGATATTTTGTTATATATATATATATATATATATATATATATATATATATATATATATTAATGTACATTGACAACGTATAACACAGAGAAAAAAAAAAAGGTTAACAATTTCAACTTTCTTTGGAGAATTACTAGAAACTCCAACAACTAAAACGAATCAAAACGTAAATACCGCAGAAGATTACCAGCTGAAATGTGGCATATTTTTAAAAATATTTTATCATTTATTGTTACATCATTAAATATTAATAAAAAATTATCCCATACTTTCGTCTAAAAGTAAAAATAAAAAGGGTTTTGGTAAAAAATAAAATAAAAATGGTTTAATAATATTTTATGGAGGATGATGAGGCCGGCTTGGAAGCCAAGAAAATGAACTCAAAAGCTACATGACCAGCTGAAGCAGGTAAAAAAGCAAGCTCATCTAAGTTATAGAAGTAAATGGTTTTGTAAGCGTTTTTTGGTGCACCTGACTATACAACTCCAACTTCTGCCGGAATTAAAAAAAAAAAAAAAAAAAAAAAAAACCTCTAACTTGCAACTTAAGGCCGTCAAAATGGATCCATGTTGGTGACAGATTGATTCACTCTGATAATATGATTAGCATCAATATAAACTCATTTATTAATTATCATGTTAAATATTTGAATTTTAACATGACATAAAACCTAAACGGATTATATGAATACAATATATATAACTCATTTATTTAAATAGGTTGTGTGAATCATAAAATTTAATATAATTTATTTAATATGTACTACAAGAATAATTATTTTATTTTTTAAAATCATAAAGAAAATAAGGAGTATATATATATATATATATATATATATAAATGATGATTTTACCCTTTAAAATTATAATACGATCCAATATAATATATAATTAAATAGATTATAATAAGTTTATGTGTCAACCGTGATACAATTTAATTTAAACCATATCATAAATAAATTAATATTTTTCTGACATAAACTCATTTATCTTCAATTTCTTCTAAGCTTTATAGTGGCAAATCCTCATATGGAAGGTTCATTACAAAAATCTTTGTTTTAGGTTTTCTAGATTGTATTATTGAATTAATTAGTAATTCAAATTATTTTTGTAGTGGTAGCTTTGTTCCATTTGTTTTGTGTTTAATTAATTATTTGAAATTATTGTGATAATTTTGATATCTTATGACCTAAGTAAGATTCATTTTTTATTGATGAGCAAAGATTCAAACAGTTAATTTCACTGCCAAAATGCTTATGGGTTTGCCAAAATTTAAGTTTGCTAGTAGAATTCTATTAAAGATCTATAATTCATATGTGTAGTTATATATGTTTTCACATGCAGGTCACTGTTTGCTTCTAAAAACATAAAAGTTGGGGACTGCATATTGCGAGTTCCGTATGATGTGGTTAGGGTAATTTTGATGTACTTTGTTTTTACTCTTGTAAGAGGAATGTCACAGTTGTAGCCTAGCTATGTCGTGTTGTTTTGTGGTTAATGGTTTTCTTACTCGAATTTGCAACAAATTGCATCGGATAATCTACACCAAGAAGTTTCAGCTCTGTTAGATGATGGGGTTGGACATGTTGCAAAGCTTGCTATTGTCCTTTTGGCTGAGCAGAAACTTGGCCAGGTAAAATTTATTTTGTTGCTTTAAGTTACAGCAGAAAATTGTATTTTGTTCAAAGAATAATAGTTTTTTAATATTTGTGTTTTGTCCTATGCATAAGAATAACTGTTGTGTACTTTTGTTACCGCTGCTAGCATTAGCCTTAATGCCAAAATTTGAGGAACTGGGAAGGTCTCATGACCCTTTCATTGTATTTATTTAAAGGAAATCAAGATAACAAAGAGGTTAATTACAAGACAAGCAACAATAAAATTTAGAATTACTTACATTTCATAAAGCTCTTGCTGCTAAAGTAGAAATTTAATGTACAATGACATCTTTCTTTTAACATGGGAGATACAATTGCTGTCTTTTTAAAACTCTTGATTTCCCTTGACATAAGCCAGGAAACAGAAAGGAGGTAAATGCTATGGCTTCTATTTTTAAGTTGCTACATGTTCACAGTAGCCATTGAATCAAAGGATCGCTAGCAGCAGCATTGGGATAACATGTAAAGCTTCAAGAAGTTCATTCAACCTTGTCATCAAATTTGTAGTTATGAAGATGAGTTTTACATTTTAAATATTTTTTTACTATGTTCAACAACTTACAATATTATGTAAATCTTTTATTAATTTTTATAATAATGGATGTACTATTTATCATTACTGTTATAATTTGCATTTTTAATTTTTATATGTAAATTATCATTATTGCCATAATTAATTATCAATATTTACCATATTCAGCCTTTAACACATTATAAATAATGAATCATTAGATATTTATTATTAATAATAATTAATAAATTAACCAAAATTGGACATAATAATAAAATCTATAGGACCAAAATTCATTCTCTAATGGACATTTTTTGTCCCTATATATATATATATATATATATTTGGGAATATTCGTCCTCATTCAAAGGGACGACTTCTTGTTCCCTATCATCTTGGAGATGACAGCCGTCCCAATTTATAAGGACAACTTTTTGTCCCAATACGAAGGGATGATTTGTTGTCCCCTATCATCTTAGGAATAATAGTTCCCCATACAAAGGGATAACTGTCCCTTTGTATTTTCAGGGCGACTGTCGTCCCTTCTCAGTCGTCCCCAATTTAGGAGATGATAGTCGTCTTTTAAGATGGGGACGACAGTTATTTTCTAAGATGGGGACGATTGTCGTCCTTTGTAATAGGGACGACATTTGAAATTTTTTCCCCTAAAAAATTGATGACGGAAGTAATTGGGACGACTTAAATTATCCCAAAAACTATTTGGGGTAATTTTTTAAGATTTAGGAGACAATTTTAGTTGTCCTCTTATCTTTTTTTTAGTGATGCTTGAAGAATTTTTTATTAAATATTATCATAGGAAGTGATCGATAACTTTCATGCTTCACTAATTATTTTTGAAGAAAAAAAAAGCAATCTTTTATTATTAAGATTTTATAATATATTTAGGTGATAAAATTTATAATACTTTTGTAAATAATAGTAGAAAACAATTCTATTATATAATAATTTTACTTAATAAAAGATTCTGATTATCACAAATTACAATGCTACTTCTAAAACTTAAGATTCAGATTATAAGAAATTATTAAAACTAAAATTTCATAGTGTGTCATTGAAAAAAAAAAAGAAATCACAATATATTATATATTTTATGATCACCTAAATTGTAATAATATGAAAGGCCGAATGCTCTATTTCAACCCTAAATTTTACACTTTTGATCCATTGCACCCCTCAACTTTTATTGTGACCAATAGGACCTCTAAACTTTTATTTAAGACCTATTTCACTCTTGAAATCAAAATTTTTTAACCTATTGAACTTATGACTTGCCAGGCTGTACAATTGCATGAATATCATGCGTTTTAGAGCAAGTGAAGAATTGAAAAGATTACTAACACACATATATAAATAATAAAATATATGAAAAAAGACTAAGTTACTATATAAAAGCAAATAAAATTTACAATTGAATCCTTTATCTTTATTTCCTCCTTTGTATCATCCATTAGACAACCATACCATCGCCCGCCATTCATACACCATCAAAACCATCACCATTTTTTACTAAAGCTTCGAATATGACACATGGACATCATTTGATTTCATATTTCATAAAATTAACAAGTAACCTGAAAAGAAAATAAATAATGAAAATTTCTTCATTGGCATTATATCAAACAAGTGTTGAGAATAATATAAAATCTTCATCACCACCTGAAAAAGAAACAAATTTTGATTTCATAAAGCTGTGATCTTTCTAGTGCCAATGCATCAATAGTCCTTTGTTCATGTAGTCCTGGAACCAAAGACAGCCACTGATTAGAATGCAATAGAGCATTTTTGGTATTATTTACATAATGTAACTAATCGGCGCCCCTTCCACTGGACCCGTATTCAAAAGGCAAACTATATATATATACAAGACTGAAAAGAAATAGATCAAAGATAGAGCAAGAAAACCTATGCGTCTGCAATTATCAACAATACATGGTACCGACCACCACATTGTTTGACAATGGTCATTGCCATTTCAATGATAGGTGCAAATGATGTCGGCACTTCCATGAAATGATTCTAACAAGGAATCAAGTTGTCTTTGCCAGAGGGAGCTAAAGCTTTCCCAATGATGCATATTGCTTATTCATACATATTTAAGCAACCCCAACTTAGTAACCGACCCGCGCCGTTTAACTTCTTCTTTTTCTTCTTCTCCACTAAAACAACAATAATAACAGCAAAAGCAAAATGAACCTACAAATACCCAATAAAACAGCAAAGCTACCACCTTTAATTATCAAAAACTGAGTGGCAACAACACCACAATTGCGAGTGCTTTCCTAAAATTTAGTGGCACCGGTACCACAATGGCCAGCGATTACTCTATTAGTAGCATGCTAGACAACGAGGAGCTTCGAAATTAAAGCAGAAGTGCCTGGTATTTTGCGGTGTTGCCATACTAAGAATTGGCCATATAGGAATCAGCTTGCCCACCTCTATCACCGGAGGAGAAGAGAGATTAAAAAAAAGTGAAAAATTTTGTTTGAAAAAAAGGAGAAGGTGGGTGCATGATGGGATTTTTTTAGCTTCTTTGAAGAAATTTGTTATATAAAAAATGTGAAGATTGATTGTTATTCAAATGAAGGTGGTGATGGCAAAAGAGACGATGAGAGAAAGAGACAGAAAGAGTAGAGAAAAGGTGGGTTTTTTTGTTTGTATTAACTTTTTCATTAGTTTACTTTTGACCCATTATTTTTATTTTATTATTTTATAATTCTTCAATTTTACTTTTATTTTAAAGTGATGAAAGAGAAAATGAAAGCAAACTAAAAGTTGACACATAAAGTTAATATATACACGTCAACACGCATTTATTCAACGCATGCGATTTGTGCAGCCCCGGTGTCAAATAGGTCTTAAATAAAAGTTTAAAGGTGCTACTGGTCACAATAAAAATTGAGGGGTGCAATGGATCAAAAGTGTAAAGTTTATTGGTGAAATAAAGCATTCAGCCTAATATGAAATTACAAGATATTAAATTTCCAATAAATTCTTAACATATAATAAATTACTAAAACTATAAAAAAAATTGTTTGTATTTGTTTTATCTAATGAGTAAATTTTAATTGTAATATATTTTAAATTTAAATGAAGATAAACATTTTTGCTTGCTTACTGTTGATTGAATTATTTACTTTTGGGTTGATACCGAATTTTGAGTGTTTTTCTTTACACATATTTATATTTTCATTAATGAAATGTAAAGTTACTATAAGGAATTATATATTTTTAAATTTAATTTAATTTAAAAATTTCACCTAAATTTTTAATTTCACATTTATTTAAAAATTGAATAATTTATATTTTGCCCCCGCACTTTTATTTTTTCTTGATTTACCCCTCCACTTTTATTTGTATAGATTGAGTCCTTACACTTTTATTTTTTCTTGATTTGCTCCCTCCACTTTTATTTTTGTTCGTATTAACCCGTATACTTTTATTTTTGTAAGCATTAAGTCCTTTTACTTTTATTTTAGCAAAATTAACCCCTTCAATAAATATAATTCTAAAAATTTTCATCAACTATGTTATAATTTAATTACTTATATTTTATTTTTACATAAAAATTATAAAAATACTATTTTATTTAAATTAAATTATATAATTGTAATTAATTTGTTAACAAAATTTTTATCTAATATTATAAAAATAAAAACTTAAACAAAATTCTACTAAATTTTATATGACAAATAAAAATTCATGTAAAACTTTTTCAAAAAAATATAAAAAAGTTTATAATATATGTGTGTGACATGTAATATATTAAATTACAGTATTTTAATTTAAATTAAAAAATTAGAATTAACTTTAATTAAATATTACATAAATCAATTGTTAATTATAATAAATCAATTGTTATTTGACCTCTTGATTCTAAATTAATAGTGAATAAATAAATATTGAATTCTCAGTATTCCTATTAACTGGTTATCGCACATGTAAATCCATTATCAATTTAATATATATATATATGGTTGGTTTAAGGATGAGGTCGTAAGACTTTAGGTTACAGGTTTAAGACTTTAGGTTATAGGTTCAATTCGTGGCAATATTAAGGATTATATTGTGAAAAATAATTATTAGTATGAATTAACTTTAGTCACATTTTATTGAATTGAACATTACAGAGATATATAATACACACTGAGTACATCGCCCCTCAAGCCATTGGGTGGAGGAAGTCGAAGTTTACTGACAATATTTTGAAATGGACGAACACCTAATGGCTTGGTGAAAATATCAACTAGTTGATCCTTGCTAGGATGAAAATAAACTTGAATAGAGCCCTTAAGAACCTGCTCATGCACAAAATGATAATCTAGTTCTATGTGTTTTATGCATGCATGAAAGATCAGAAGAGAAGACATGTAAATTGCATCGATATTGTCTCACCAGAGAATAGCCGAAGCAATTGTATAAATACCCATTTCCAAAACTAGAGACTTTATCTAAAGTACCTCAGCAGTAGTATTGGCAATTGCCTTATACTTACTTTCGGATGAGGACCGGGCAACAATTGGTTGCTTTTTAGTACTCCATGAGATTAAATTCCAGCCAAGATAAATGGCATAGCCATTAGTGGAGCAGTGATCATCAGGACAACCACCCTAATCGCTGTCAGAGAAGCAGTGAAGTTAAAGGGAAGATTGCCGGCTAAATAATAAAGAGAGATGAAGAGCGTGTTTGACATATCTCAGTAAGTGCTTCAATGCAAGCTAATGAACATCAGTTGGATTATGCACATATTGGCAAAGTTTATTGACAACATAAGAAATGTCGGGATGAATGAATGTCGCATACTGCAAAGCACCAAGGATTTGTCGATATATGAATCAAGCTTAGAAAGTGGAGAACCGACATCGGTGTAAGACAACTATTGGCATGTTGAAGACCTATTTGAAGAAGTAAATCACGAAGATATTTTTGTTGTGTGATTGTAATGCCATGGTCCTCTTGATAAACTTCAACACTAAGGAAAAAGCTCAAGTCGCCAACGTCTTTAATAAGAAACTCAAACTTAAAAGAGTTAATAACTTGAGTAATGAGAGGAAGAGAGGAGCTTGTTACAATTATGTCATCCGTATAGACAAGAAGAAAGACCACCCCGGTAGACTTGCGAGGAACGAATAAGGAGGTATCTACCTTTGAACCAAAGAATCTAAGTGTGCTCAAATAGCTACTAAGACGATGGAACCATGCTCTGGGAGCATATTTCAGGCCATAAAGAGACCGATGCAATAAACAAACATGATCAGGATAAGCATTGTTGACATAACCTTTTGGTTGTTCCATTTACATTGTCTCATGAAGATAACCATACAAAAATGCATTGGAGATGTCAATTTGTTTGAGAGGCCATGAGTTGATGGAAGCAAGAGAAAGGAGAAGTCGAATGGTAGTAACTTTTACAATCGGACTAAAAGTTTTGGTGTAATCAATTATGCTTTGTTGATTATAGCCTTTGACCACCAAACGGGCCTTGTACCAAGCAATAGTGTTTCCAAATTAGTTTTGACTTGATAGATTCACTGTTGATACCCAAATTTTGATGATTCCCTAAAAATTCGATGATGAAGGATTCTTGTCTTTCAGACAGGGGGGAAGCTCCTTCAGGAGTTTTCTCAGGCATGCTCAAACTGAGTAGAAACCATAAAGAAACTAAAAGGAAACCAAAAAGAAAAAAAACCCTCAAAAAACTCAATTTGGGCCTAAAAAGAGCAAAAAAAGTGGGGAAAAAACCTATAGGACAGGCCAACCCACGAGTGTGGGTTGGCAACCTACGAGCTTGGGTCACCAACCCACACCTATGAGTCAAATGACCCACAGAACCTCTACGTGGGTCAAAGGACCTACGCGCGTGGGTCCGAGACCCAAGCTCATGGGACCAAGGCCTATATTTTTAAAAACTCAATTTTTTTCTCTTTTGGGGAATTTTGGCTTATTTTTCAAGGACCTCTCTTAGAGAGAGAAAATTCTACTGGTTTTGGACGAATTTTCACTCTCCTTCTCATATCCAAGGTATTTGGAAACCCATTTACACCCAAACACACAACCAAAAAATCATTTTCTCTTAAGATTTAGACCGATAAATGCAAACTGAGCTCCTTCTAAGTCAATGCACGCATCTAGGGTAATTAGCCAGTCACTCTAAGGATCTCCCAATAATTTTTAATTAAAAAAAGCATTTTTATCTTCTTTCTCATCTCATTTCTCTCGTTTTTATTATTTTATTGCAATATTTATTATTTTGGTGAAGTTGTAATTTTTGTGGTGATTTTGAAGTTTGGATATAAGATATGTTGAAGATGTAGGTAATTCAGGTGAATCCGGGAGTGTTTGCACCCATTTTTGCATCATTTTTCCTTTTATATAAAAAATGGGTATTTTGGTGTAAAGTTAGCATTTTTATTATTGTTTTTGCATCATTTTAGTTTATTATTTTCATTTCTGTAATTTTATTTATTTATACACTTATTTCTGTATTTTTATTATTTTT
>CATIWM010025204.1:0-15179 GCA_949671775.1 Mallotus repandus | reverse complement strand
TTGGGTTGTTTTTTCGTTCATCAAATATATATGTAATTAAATTATAACCAAATGTAATTAATTAATTGAGATTATTATTTTTATTTTATAATTTTTAAAAAATTAGTTATAATTTTATTTATATTAGATATAAATTTTTAGTGACGAAAGCGTTTAAATTTTTGAATATTTATTTTGAAACCGTATTGTATTGAAATGTTTTAAAAGATCTGTATTTATGAATTGAACAATGCCAAAAAAGAATGTATGGTACATAAATTTTAAAATTTGACACTAAAAATTTGATCTTTAAAATTCTTGAAATTTAATATAATTTCAAAAATTTTTTAATATTTGAATTATTCCGATCCTTCCTCTCCTCTAGTCAAACCTTATTATTTTAATCTAACTTTATTTATTCATTGCATAATGCATTTGTCAATTTGCAGATCGGATAACTAGCTCGAATCAAATTTTGGCACGTCATTTTCTTCTTTTCTTCTTTTGTCCGTTAAATTGAAATTATTTAATTACCAAGTACGTAATTGAATAATATCACAACCTAAGAAGCAATATGCTTCTATAATTCAAAGTTAATGAAACATTGATCGGCAAAGTCTACATAGGAAATATATAAGTTAAAAGTAGGACTAGTTTAAAATAATGAAATTTAATAACTATATGGCCAGTTCTATTGTGCAACACAGTCCTGTTCCTCTCCTTTATACATCTAACTCTGAAGTGAAAGAGGAAGTGGCAGCACTAAACACTTGGACATGCAGCAGATTATTTAGAAACCCTTTCTACTCCTGACCTAAAAAGGTTGCTCCGAAACTTATCTGGAGTTCACTGCAATTAACAATGGGGTCTAGACTCTGCTATATTTCAGATTCCAAAATCATGTAGTGTGCCGGTTGCTACAGCTTATCGTTGTTCAGAAAAATTTAATCTTGATGGGCAACTACCAAAATATTAGAGTCTTCACCATTAATCTTGATGGGTCAACTATCATAATATCCGAGTCTTCCTCATTATTAGAGCGCGTAAAAGGAGCTGAGAATAGAAGCAGCGGGAGATTCTTCTAAACAAATCAAGTGAAGTGGGCGGCCACTTTTGTCCTGATGAACAATCTAGATGGTTGAATGATCACCCTTACCAGTAGACAAAATTAACCAATCAAGTTGGAGGCCATTTGTAGCTCAAGTTGGTACTAGGAACTTTAGCAACCTTAAGAACTGTGACTAGCTGCGATTCTGTACATGATAATCTTGTTATTAAACTCTATACATGTTGATGCTGATGCTATGCTTGATCTGTGCTGATTTTGATTACAAAGAACGGAACTTTACATGATAATCTTGTCATTAAACTCTATACATGGGTTTCTTGAAGTGCAATGTTTAGTTCTCTACAATACAAGTGGGTTTCTTTAACCAAAGAAAACTTGACAAGGGCACTATCTTTTTATGGCCACTGCTACTTTAACCCAACTGGTGATGTGAAACTGCCCATTTCTGCACTCAATTCAACAAATAGAGCCACCTATTATTCGGTCTTAATGAAGGAAAATCTATTACATAATTTCCCAAAAAAATAGCACTTCCAAGTAAAAAAGTTCAATTTTTTCGTTACTTTTAGCTCTAACTGGTATAAAAAAAAAATTCTAACTGGAATTGTAAAAACTTTTGGTTTTAATTTCTTGAACCCATGTTGAACGAAAAAAAAGTGGGTGCAAAAGGAATTTTCTTGGAAGGATCCCAAATTTGAAAGATTTCCATAAGAAAATCATTTTACAGAAGAAAACTAATAATGTGTTGTTGACTGTTGAAACTAAGCTTTGATGCAACATGCTGTTAGTCTAGTTTCTTGATATTTTGTATTTTGTTATGATTATAATCTTTGTAAAAGCTCCGGAATTTTGTAGAAGATTTGGAGAAGTTAGCAACTTGTAGTGGAGCTTATAGTTAGGAAACCAAACTTCCTAAATTTAAGGAGAGTTAGTAAGCTGTTGTATGAACTTTTTTTGCTGTATAAATATGTATGATATAGCTAATGAAAGTAGAACCTTTCCCAGCTCTATAATTTGCGTTTTTCCTCTCTAAACTAAGTCCAAAAAACCAAATAATGGCCTATTAATTATTATAATGTAACGCTGAAAACGTTGAAAGGGTGATCAAACCTTGTAATGTGATGGAAAATGATTTTTGATTCTGGAGAAACAAACAAAGAAGAGACATGTGAAACGACAGTGAAGTTGAGGATGTAGTTGACAGGATAAACTTGTTCACACCTCATCCACTTCCGTTTTTTTTTCCCCGGTGAATTTGAGGATGTAGTTGGCCGGTCGTTCTCAATATTAATAGAGAAATACGAAGTGAGATGATTATTTGTATCTATTTTCTGTGAAGTTCTTCACCTACCTTCTTTTGCTGACATGTGAACAACATGCTTACATTTTGGAGAATTTAATTTAATAGCTTTATTAGTATTATTTTATTTTACATGCTGACCAATTTTAGAATTTCTATTTCAATTAAATCATTTGCATTACGTGAACCATGGCATCAATTTGTCTCTAAGATTGATTGCTTACATGTCAAGGTCCTGCAATTACAAGGTTCATTTCCTTCCCAATCCCAAACTAAGGGCTATTTAGTTTTAGAAAATAAGCCTGTTTTCTAAAAAAATTTTCTTAGAATTTTAGAATTTCTATTTCAATTAAATCATAAGCCTGTTTTCTAGAAAAATTTTCCACAAATAAGCGTAGGTCCCTTGTTTGTGGAAACATTTTTTAGCTGCTTAACATGGAAACTACTGCCACGGTCGGCCTATCTGTGAACACAAAGAAGCCACAATTTTCACACATTTCACTACATCGCATGGAAGAAACGTGTCAGCTCAATGCTGCATCCATCAAGTCCAATGCCTTGCTTTTAGACCACAGTGTCCATTCCTGAAATGAATCAAGTGACGGTGCGACATTAACATGTCCACATGAGTCATGCCACAATAATGTAGACAAAGGTAAGCCCGGACGTACATAAGAAATGAGGCATAAATGTTCGTCATCATCATTTTTCATAATTCTTCGGTTAGCTCTCCTCTGCACAAACCAAAAGCTATGGCACGCAGAGTTGTAGCAATTAAAATGGCTGAGAAGCTGATGATGAGTGCTTCTAGCAGTTTCTCTTCAGCTGGAAATTTGAATAAGCAATAATATTATGAGAAAAGCTTTTGTTCTTGTTTAATAAAAAAGAATAATCTAATCTAAATTCTGTTCATAAAAGAAAGAAAAATAATTATCATAATTTTGCTAACATAAGATTATAGCAACCTAATTCTGAATGTGCAAGGCGAAGAAAAAGATCTTCTCTGGAAATGGATAACTCCCGCATACATATTTATATAAAGACTAGAGGTTAAGATTTTTGACAAAACCCATTAGGTCCACATACTCCATAGATATCACATTGGCCATTGGCTACTGTCCAGCTTGTATCCCATCTCTTCTGTCATCAGCCCAACACATAACCTTTAAAGATCCTTTAGAAGAAATATTAGGACTGAAGAGGCCAGGCATAATTCAAATTTCTAAGCAGGGATATAAGAGCTTCCCCTTGTAAGAGTGGCTGCCATGATGTTATGTTGTAAATTTCAATGTTGTATTGTAGTTTAAACAAATTGAGCAATAGTAATAAAATAAATAGAATTGCTATATGTGCTTTCGCAAGCATTCTTCAAAGGAACTTATCATCACTAAAATGAAAAAAAGTTCACAAGGATGATAAATTATAACGTCAAAAAAAGTGACAACCACTAAGAACCCAGTACCTAGACCTGTTCTTTCCTTGTCACCATCACCATGAAAGACACTCCCATTCTTTAAATAATTTCAACCAGTGAAAGAACTCAATTCCAATCACATTGCACAATAAATCATACGAAAGATCCTAACAAATTGGAATTGGCTAATTTTTTTTTCTTTTTTCATGATTAATGACAATCCTTCAACTCTCAAGGCTACAACAGTATCAAATCTCCAACAAAGACAGCATCTTGGACTGCCTTAACATTGTGGTTAAACCCAAGATTGAAACTTTGTACTTATTTTTTTATTTTCAGCAGAACTTTTTACTAATAATAATTCAGGAAAATTTTAGCTTAATGATGCTAATTGTACCTCAGGCAACAGACTTCCCCCGAAAACTCAACCTAAACAAACTCATACTAAGTGAAAAAACCTGGGGAAAATACAAAAACCTCGGCACAAGATAACAAAGAGAGCTTGCTCTACCAAAAACACCGAGACTACAATACTGATTCTATCAAACAATCAACAGTGTTGCAAAAGCAAACAGCAATAACATACCACAACCAAAACACTTGCTTGACTCAAAGGAAAGTTTGTTCTTTTTGATGTTTGATGATACAATAAGTAAACAGAAATTTCCCTAGCGGGATTATAACACACACCAATGCTCATATGATTACATAAAAAGCAATTCTGTAGTTTTAGCTGCAATTCCATGCAATCTTTGCTCAGTGCTCATTTCATTTCAGTCTCAGGCTATATAATCTAAATGCAATTTCTCCAGTCTATAAACTCACCATTATCAGCCAACCAAGAAGCCCAGAGCCGAAGCATGTCAAGTTCATGATGGTAATAATCAGCAAATGAATAAACTTGTAGTCCCATAAAAGCCATTAATGATTAATGGACTTCTCTGCTTCTTTTACGTGCAGAAGGGAAAGTAGGAGAGAAAAAAACAAGAAGCAGAAACCGGCGTTGTGAAAGAGAAAGCTGAGGGGCTTCACTGTACAGTTGTTCAGAGTTTGGGGGTTATTCGGAAAATAGATAAACTACAGTTGGGCTTGGCCGAAAAAGTCCATGATGAATTTTGTAAACCGGAATCGGCTCATCTGTGAATGACCCCAACTAAGCTGGTCAAAACGACCACGCGTGGACTAGACTTGTACTTGTGCGATTGGGCCATGGTGCAACGACTTTGTCGCGTAGGTATGAGCATGTGAACGGCAATACTTGCAATGCTAAACGACAAGTCAGTAATGGTATAGGAGTAACAGGTCTCACTTAACAACTAAACGCTAATCAACAATTAAACAATAAACACATCTTTGTTAGTTACAACTAATACTTAAACATTAATTATCACAGACCAAAGTAAGTTTGTCTCATGTGTCTGTAGGTGTACCAATTTTCTATTTGAGGCCAAAGATTTTTAGCAAACAAGAACAGATTCTTGTGTTATATATTTGGTGAACATTGACAACTTTTTACTGATCTACATCATAGACAGATTGGTATATTTTTGTCCTCAACTGATCAGCTAATGCTGACTTGTTATCACCTTCCACTGTTTTTTTTTTTTTCTTCCACACACTCTGCACCAAGAAATTTAATGCTCACTGTATAAACCTGTACTGAATTATTCTGAACTCAGCCCCATCACCATGTCATTGCACCGCTTGGAAATTCTGGCTAATTCACACACAAGAACATAAGGTCAATGGAAAACAATGCACAAGTGAAAAAGAAAAATTGGGTCCTGTCCAAAATTGATTGATAAAGAAAATACTATACAGATGTTGGTATCTATATTGAGTTCAATTACATATAAACTGGAATACCAGAGAAGCAACCCAAAAAATAGCAATTAATCATCATCTTCCAACTACCATTGTAACTGTCACATCGTTTGAGGATACAATTTCCTGACCTTCATAGATGTCAGACGTATCTACGGAGGAGGTTCTCATTGAAGTATATGTGGGCTGCCTTGGCAATGGCAGGTTAGGAGTAGTGCTGCTTTCAAGCATTAGCACAACAGATGACATGGTTGGTCTCTGAACTGCAGAATCTTGTACACATAACATTCCCACTTGTATGCACCTTAATACTTCTTTTTTGCAGCAAGAATCTCGAATTGATGGATCCATTAGCTCTATTGCTTTATCTTCACTCCAAAGTTGCCATGCCTGAGATGAAATGAATGAAATTTAACCCTTTATAGATTAATACCGTACGTAAGAGTTAAGGTTAACTAAGAAAAAGATTTCGTATGTGCTTACATAAGCAATGAGGGTGACATGCTCAGATTGGCGAAAGCTAGTGTTCCTCCTGCCACTTATAAGCTCTAGCAGTAAGACTCCAAAACTATAGACATCTGATTTGACTGAAAATAGACCTTCCATTGCATATTCAGGAGACATATAGCCGCTGCAAATTCAAAAAATAAAATGTTCAGATTAATAAAATTATTTGTTCGAAAACATTATAGATCTACTGATATGAAGTTTAATTACACTTACTATGTACCAACAACTCGGTTTGTGTTTAATTCATTCTGATTTCCTCCAAATATTCTAGCCATGCCGAAGTCAGAAATCTTAGGATTCATTTCTTCGTCCAATAAAATGTTGCTAGCCTTTAGGTCCCGATGAATGATTCTGAGTCTTGAATCTCTATGGAGATAAAGAAGACCTCGAGCAATCCCCTCAATAATATTGAACCTTGTCTTCCAGTCTAACATTGCCTGTCTTGCAGGATCTGCCATTATATTCATAACAAAATGGAATCAATTAGGAAGCTGCAAGAGTAGTTGTTTTCATGTTTCAGCACGGAGTTTAAGTTATGCATCAAACTAATGTAAAAGAAATTACCAAAGAGGAAGAAATCCAAGCTTTTGTTTGGCATATACTCATATAACAGTAACTTCTCATCTCCATGAATGCAGCAGCCCAATAATCTAACAAGGTTCCTGTGTTGTAATTTTGCAATGAGTATAATTTCATTCTTGAACTCCTCTAGGCCTTGCCCTGAGATTTTTGAAAGCCTCTTTACAGCTATGTCCTCACCACAAGGAAGCTTTCCCTGTCATGGGAAGTGAGAAATATAGTCAGTTAACCTCAGTACTTAAAAACCTGCTTTTCTCATATTCTGCCGCATGATTAACACTACCACTCACCTTGTAGACATGACCAAATCCGCCTTGCCCAAGCTTGTTTTCCTCAGAAAAATTGTTAGTAGCTGCTGCTACAGAACTGAAACTGAACAACGGTAAGTCCGGACCATTTACTTGGCTCCCTTCAATGACTAGATCAACTGGGCCAGACATTTCTGATGAATATTCTTTATTCTTGCTCATATCAGAAAATTGTGTCTCATTCTTCTTATTCAAAGAAACTGAGTTGGGCGGTGGCGAAACTAAAGGTTGTGGAATAAAAGATACAAAAAGCTAGCATCAAGATATGTATGTGAGATCTTTATCTCTAATTTGCTAGACAAGATAATTGAAATCTCACCTTTGAGTTTTCTTTTAAGTATCCAGAGCATACATACAGATATAGCTACAAAGACCACTCCAGCAACAACAATTAGTGCTATCATAGCTTTAGATAATCCGCTTTCCTCTACAAAATAAAGCAGGCAAACAGAACATAGATCATAAGAAATTAGCATAAGCAGATTATAGCAAAGTCATCAAACTAGACAGTGAAAAATTCTTGAACATCAACCAAGAAATTGACCTTACCAAATTCAGAATCGGCCAGGCGTAGATGCATGACAGTCCCAGGTCTACCAAGATCTTGCACATCAATCAGATTCCCACCCCATATCATGCATCCAATAGTTGTAACCACTGCATAAGCAGTACATGAACAATTGCTCAAACATAAGGCCTGACAGCTATCCAAGGACAGCCCATCATGCACATCAGCAAAATCTGGCAATTTATTGCACTTCAGCTCTTTAAACCTATCTTCTCCACCATTTCCTCCTACTACACTAGTGTTATTTTGGCACCGCAACGGACTCCTCCTCACACACCCCCCTGACCAATTTCCCCTGCTCCACTCATCCTCATTTCTTGGCTTAAACCCTTCCATACAACTGCATTTAGTGTTCTCCAAGATATTGCAGACCCCAAAATTTCCACAAAAATTATAGTGCTCACAATCATCAGCAGGCTGCTCTTGCAGCAAGTCCCACTTGCTGTGGCTTTCATTCCACTTCAGCTGCTCTTCATATCCATCAGTACTTATCAGAAACCTTATGAAATCAGAGGTATTTGATGGATTATATGTAATAAAAAGTTTCCCACCAATATTTTCAGTCTTGAATCCATATAAAAGACTAGTTGAAGCTGCCATAGAAGGCACCCCTGTAAAGATTTGTCCATTCCAGTGTCCACTTCTCCATCTCCTGCGGCTGCTTGAATTTTCCCATATCACTATCTGTGGCGCTCCGCGAGTGTCAACTCCCATGGTGAAGTTTCCTGGTGAAGGATCACTTGCAGATTTCCAACAAGTGAAAGCCTTATTCTCTCCGGATGAACGATCTGCAAGAACTCTCATGTTTGGCAAAAAGGTGTGCGTCGGATGATTAAAACTTTCCCAGGCATTATTTGTATCTCCAACAACTGAAAGAACGAGATTACCCGAATTTTGAAGAACTGCTTGTGTGTTGTTAGACAAGAGTGAAACATTGCTTGACCAAACTGAATGTCCACTGCCATCTGTAACATTCAAATTACCATCTTCACCAATAGTTAAGACCCCATTTTTATCTGGTATTGGTTTCTCCCTATTAGCCACCCAGATTACAGTTTGATTCTGAATCTTGTGATACCATATACCTACATATCTGAAAGCAGAATTTGCAGGACTAAAGAAACCAAGTTCAAAAATTTCATCTTCTGATATTAAGGTTCGACCATCATTTAGTGATTGGCCTTTTGTGATAGTGCTGTTTTCAGCATGGCAGAAGAGAATTAGACAGAAAAGAAAACAAAAGAATGAGAAATGAAAAACTGGGTTCTTGATGAAGAAAACCATAATAATTTTCAGCCTCTGAGAAATACAAAAAGATTCACAAGAAAATAGATATTAGAAGAAAGAAGAAAGAAGAAAGAAGAGAGAAACACGAATTAAAGATGTTCACACTCATTCAAATAATTTAGCCATTGGTGGTGTAGCTGAGTGGAGTACTAATAGGATGAGAAGTCTAACTTAAAGAACTCTTTTTGATGTTGTGTGGTTGCAGGTGATTGCAAAAAGCACAACGAACCTTGACATGTATTTTCCAAGATTTTGACCTATAAAAATACAAGCCAAGAAGGTTTTTTATATCTATATTATTGGGTAGGTAAAGGTCAAAATATTTCTTTCAATATCACATGCCATTGGCATTGATTGAGCTATAACATATATTCTTCTTCTTAGAATGGTGCATGATTCTTTAGAAAGAAAAGTAAATAAAAAAAAAGTGATATTGCTCTTAGTTAGTCATCAAATTTTGTATGGAATTTTTTTCGGTTCAAACGATTTAAATACTGATAAATTATCTAAATACTAATAAACTGTATAATAAAAAAAAATTTAAATTAACTGCAGTATGATTAATGATCGCAAAATTTTATATGGAATTATTGATGATTAAGTACAAGATAAAAAAAAAAGACCTGTTTATTTGTTACCCACCGAAAGAAAAATAAGGGTCGCCCTTTTTGATTATTCTGTTGTGCTGTAAAGACAAATAGGAACCTTTGACTGCACGAATTCATTCATTCGTTCAAGTTCCTTTAATTACTTTTTGATGTTGACGGTAAATCATAGAAAATGATATGATTCTTTTCCAAGAACATTTTGTTAGCTTATGGCAGTTCCATCCAACAAAGAAATTTTGTTTTAAAAAAATAAGATCAATTTTATTTTTGAAAATGACATCTCAACTTCTGTCACCCAATTTCAAATTTCACATTTGATAAACACAAGACTTAATGTGATTTTGTACCAAATAATATCTCCCCTATAATTGTATTAATTTTCATCCGTCCTTTTACATAAAATTGAACCACAAAAAAAAAATCGAGGAAAATCTGTAAAATGGGTTTGTACCTAATAAATGAAGTGTTTATTTAATTCAAACATGAACTCTTTATCTACCCACAAAAACATATAAATTCTTTATATGGCAAGTTGATGGCCAATTTTCTGTTTAGACGGCTGCAATGGGACATCAACTTGGACGATTCATTGCAATAGAAGAAGACCCCACTCACATAGAAATTTCAATATAATATTAGTTTAATGCCAAATAAAATCGAAGAAAAAAGGACAAGAGGCGCGTGAAATTTTTGCTCTGGTCACTAATTGTATTTAATACTTATTATTGAATTATTAAGCTCATATAATACAATATAATATTACATTATATGGAACCTAAAGTTGGACTATGGATAAAATGCAGCCATGGTGGATTTTTTGGAATGTAATGCATCATGCTATGGCCACGAATGGAACCTGCCGCAGAATCCGTGGGTTTTTCTTAGTGTCTGGATGGGTTTTTATCGATGCTTTTCAACTTTTTGGTGTTACGTGGTGGTGACTGAGCCTTTCTTTTGGATTTATAATTTAAAATAAGTAATAATTAATCTTGTTTTGCACTTAATTAAGTAGCAAGAAGATGTCTTTCCATGGTTCTAACACGTTTTCTTTGAATAAAATCTTCACACGTTGGTCAAGAAAAAAATAATTTTGTACTTTTTATTTTTTTGAAAAATAGTTAATACTTTTTTTCAACGCAAGTGTTAAGATTTATTTTTAAGAAGAATAAGGGGAGAATGGTGTTTGAATTTTACTATTAACCTCTCCATATCCCTACCTTATGCTATTTGAGTTACGCACACAATGTATGTTTTATAGTTTTAACATATTATGTTAGAATATTTTCTTAAATTCAGAGGTAATATAATCTTAGCATCAGTACACTATATAATAAAAGATAATTTTTTAAAAAAAATTAATAACGACAAAAATTGAATACTTACGCTTCAAAATACTTTTAAAAAATAGTTATCATTTGACTATCTCTTTACTGACTGAATAAAATATTTTCATGTGGCCAATGAAGAAATACTTTAATGGTTATAAAATAAAACTTTATATAAAGAAACAAGTAAAATTATGTGATAGATTAATTAAAATTTAATAAATTTTAAATATTAATAGTTTAGAAAAAATAACAGAAACACGAAATGCTTCGCAAAAAAAAAGAAAGAAATTAACGGAGAATATATGCAAATTATGGTAATGGAGGCCCCCTTAAGCTACCAATTATAGAATTGTGAATCAGTGGACGGTGATGCAACATTTGAACAACCAACAATTTCCAAGTCAAATAAATTAAGCTTATCATTTCTCAAAAAAAAATTAATTAAGCTTATCATTATTTTCTAAATTCATACAAATTCTGATTAATTTGCTAATGCAATACATGTGGGGACTGTTCTATAATAGCAAAATTTGTTCTGCTAAATACGAATACGTGTAGAGAAAAAAATATTGCAGAACAGAAGCAGATGCTGGTTTTGGCTACACATGCATATAAAAGATGCAGCCAGAAATAATACATGTAACCGGAGAACTTTTTAATTATCGACCGTCAATATTTGTGATTGTCACAATGTTAGCAGAACATTGCTTGTGGATCTGCTGGCAAGAATCTGAATCTAAGATAACCTGGCTTTCTGCAAATGCCGGTGGCCTGGGGATTGGAAGATCTACAATGTCACTATTCAACATTGATACCACAGTAGACATAACTGGTCTATCCTTTGCAAGTGCTTGTACACACAACAAACCTACATGTATGCATCTGCAAATTTCAACTTTACAACAAGGATCATATTGTAGTGATGGATCCACCAGACCTGCTATGTTGCCTTCGTTCCACAATTTCCATGCCTGGAAACATCGTATAGTAGGTGAGAATTTCTGTAAATGTGATGATCTTAGCAACAAAAAGACAATGGATATGTGGACTTACGTATCCTAAAAGACTCAAAGTTTGATTCTTTTCGTAAATGCTAGAATTTCTTCTGCCACTTACAATCTCTAACAACAAAACTCCGAAGCTGAACACATCAGATTTTTCTGAAAATACTCCATCCGTTACATATTCAGGGGATATATAGCCACTGCAAAAAGCACCATTTATGTGGTCAGAGTCAGAGTCGAACCGTTATTCATAAGAGATCATAACAGAAAAAGGATGAGTCTGCTTACAAGGTTCCAACAATCTTGTTAGTATTAGCTTGATCTTCATTGTAACCAAAAATCCTGGCCATTCCAAAGTCTGAAATTTTAGGATCTAATTCATGGTCCAGCAAGATGTTACTTGCCTTTAGATCTCTATGAATAATTCTGAGTCTGGAATCCCTGTGAAGGTAAAGGAGGCCTCGACAAATTCCTTGAATAATGTGAGATCGTTTCCTCCAGTCTAGAACTTCTTTTTTATCTGGATCTAGATAAATTGCACCCAGAAACAAGAAACAGGATTTAGGGATCAATGAAAACTGACTTTACAAAAATATTACAATAAAAATGAAGAACAACAGGTCTAACCGAAGAGAAATGCATCCAAGCTTTTATTTGGCATGTACTCGTACACCAACATCTTTTCTTCTCCTTCAACACAACAACCAAGAAGCCTCACCAGATTTCTATGTTGGAGTTCCGATATCACCACAACCTCATTCATGAATTCTTGTTGTCCCTGCCCAGATGCTCTTGATAATCTTTTCACAGCTATTTCTTGTCCATCAGAAAGTTTTCCCTGAAATGTCATATCAGTCAGTGACTAAATATATAAACAGACGATTAGTTATAATCAGTGACTAAATATAAAATTGGCAGTAGCATCATTACCCTGTACACCGGACCGAATCCACCCTCCCCAAGCTTATTAGTTATATCAAAGTTGCCTGTTGCAGCGGCTAGCCTCTGCAAACTGAAAACCGGCAATTCCTGAAGTTTGTTTGGGCTCATGTTGTCCGTATAAATACTTACACCAGAAAATGTCAAGTGATCTCCTGTCCTCTTCAGTAGTGAAGACGTCTCTTTGCTTTCCAGCTTCTTTTCTGGGTTACATTTTTCAGGATGTAAGTAAAATTGCCAATGTAATTTATTTGTTCTGTCAGAGTGAATGCTTTAAAAAGCAGTGAGCACGCTACCTCTGTACTTGGCCACCCATCTCCATACGAAAAAGGTACAGATAGCAGCAGTAATTGTTCCTAGGATCACTGTTACACTAATAATAATGTACATTCTCCTTTTACTTGTGTCTGCGAGTAAAGATTATTACCAGAACAAGAACTAAATTAGCTAACCTTTTTACACGCATTCTTGTTGTAAAAATCCCTTAATTTTCAACGAGTGCTGAAAAAAATCACAACGATGTATCAGGAAATTTAGCAGAAAATGGAACAATTACCGAATTCTGAATGATGTAGGCGAATGTAAAGTTCCAGTCCTCCACTGGAGAACTGCTGTGCATCAATTAAGTTTCCCGTCCATGACATACAACCAAAATTAGGATAATGCAAATAAGCTATACAAGAACAATTATTCAAGCACTCTTCTTTGCATTGTTCTTCGCCGGCTGAAGACCACTGGGCAAGGTCTGGGACTTTCAACTTTTCCAGCTTCAAAAATCCAACACTAGTGTTTTGAGTTCTATCACACTGCAGGGATTTTCTTCTCATGCAACCATGAGTCCAGTTATCTCTCCTCCATTCCTCTTCATTTACTGGTATAAACCCTGGCAAACAACTGCAGATCGCTGAGTTATTTTCATTGCAGATCCCAAAATTCCCACACTTGCCATATATGCCGCAGTTTCCAGGAATTCTGAACATATATTTCCAAGCCTTTTGTCCTTGATCCCAAACTTTTCCTCCACCTTCTCCTGCAGAATTCAAAGCAAAGTTGTAGATGCTATTTGCAACTTTCAGAATTGCAAAATAGGTTCCATTACTACTTTCTTCAATATTAAACCCATTAAGATAATTAGAACTCAAATTAGGTATTCCAGTGTAGACATGACCAATCCACGGACCGCTCCGCCAATAAGTGACTCCGTCTTTCCAAACAATGAACTGGGGAATAATTTCCGGATCAATCCCTGCAGAGAAACTCCCAACAGATGGATCAGAAGGGCTTTTCCAAGATGTTAGTACTTTCTTCTTACCAGTTCTTTTATTAGCATAAAGCAACATATTCGGCAAAAGGGTATCAGAAGGTTCCTGAAAACTATCCCAGATGTCTTCTCCACTGGTGCTATCTAGCAAGACAAGGTTCCCATCATTAGTAAGCCGGGCTATTAAAGTATTATTGCCTCTACTTGATACATTTGAAGTCCAAAGAACCTCCTGAAGCCCGTTCAAAACTACAAGATTTCCATCCTCAGAAATCTTCATAGTTCCTGATGAATCATTGAGCGGCTTGTTTCTGTTAGCAACCCATACTACAGTCACCGGAGAAATTTCATTGTACCATATTCCAACATAGCGGTTGGTAGAATTAGGAGGCCTGAAAAAGCCCAGTTTGAAGGTATTATTAGGAGAGACTATAGCGTCAGGATCGCTGATGGGCAGTGATGGTGTGATGGTGTCAATGGAAACACATGAATTCATATAAGAACAAAGAAGTAAGAGAAGAAGAAGAGTCCGTAGAGTTATGCAGCTGCAGGGTACCATTTTCCAAGCTATTCTGCTCTTTCTTTATCAAAATGGAATATTTGAGGAGATTACGAAGTTCTCTTTTCTTTAAATTATCATGACACCTTTTATCAAATTATTGCAGCATGTTCAAGAAATGCATGCGCCACTTGATCTAAAAGAGTGTAATTACTATTTCAGCCCTCAGGCTTGTAAAACTATTTTTTCAGCCAGATTTTTGAGACTTCACATCTCAAAATTTTTGAAAAGGGTATATAAAAAGGACAATAATTTATGTATGTTATAGCTATATAAATAGCGTGCTGATGGAGAGAAAAATTTTATTTATTATTATTTTTTAATTAAATAGATCATGTGATTAAATATATAATTTTAATTTAAAAAATTTTATTTTTTAGTATCATCAATAATACTATTTATGTAATTTGTAGCTACATGTATTATTATTTATATAAAAAATTATTAAATTTTAATTACATTGGACTAAAATTAAATTATATTATATTATATTTGGGTTAGTTTCATAATAAAATGTCAAATACACCCCTATGCAAAATCATGCTTTTTCTTGATTCTTAGTTGTTTCCTCTTTCAGAAAACCAAAGTTGTGGCCACAAGGTCCAACACATTTCCAAGTTCCAATACCAACTAGTGGACCCT
>CATIWM010025200.1:0-16797 GCA_949671775.1 Mallotus repandus | reverse complement strand
TCCGTCCCATAATATTTGGTAAAATTTCTCTTACATATATTAGAAAAATTAGTGAATTATAATTATTTTGTGTACTTTTAACACTTTGTTACTAATATATCCCTATTAATGTTTTATATTTTATCAAGTGAGAAATATTTTATAAAATAATATTTTTTTAATATTATTGATAAAATCACACATTTAAAAAAAAGTAGATGGATGATTATATAAAAATAATAATAATAAGAATAATATATTCAAATAAAATAACATTGGAGCTTTAACATATTTATTAAATATATAAATTTAAAGTAAAAAATTAGTAATATTATTTATATAATTAATAAGAGTATTATAAACATTTGCTTAATAATTATATTCTAAAAAGGAAAATAGATGAAATTTTAGGAGGGAGTATCATTGTTGTTGTTGTTATTATTATTATTATATCAAAAGTTTCAGTGGCCAATGGGTGTTGAACACCAATATATATATTTATATATATCAAAAGAAGTTCCAATTTGCAACTCCCGATGTCGAGATTTATTATCCATCATCAACCCCACGTCCTTTATTCTCTCACTGAAAACATAAACTTGTTTGTTATGCCTAATTTGGAACTATACTTACATGTCACATGAAAAGGCTAGCAACGGGTCAATATTGCTTGTTATCTTGTGCAAAATATATATATATATATAATTTTTTTTTTCCGTTGTAAAATATATATTTATTTTTGTTGTGTAAAATTATTTAACGTTAAATTTATTATTATTATTATTAATTTAAATAAATTTAAAATTTATTTTATAAATAAATTTTATTTAAAATGAAATAAATTTTTTAATAATATTAAAGCAAAAGAGAAATTAAAAAATTTTATTTAAAATTTATTTTTTAATAATAAGAGTAACATTTTGTTTTTTTAATCGTTGTATGATTTATGAAGGACATGTGCTCCCAAACTTTTTAGGCTGTTTGGTTTGGTTTGGGTTGGGTTCATTGGCATATGTGTCAGCCTCTGGCCCCTCTGTATTCTCCTTTGGTTATTGTTTATAGTATAAAGGAATAACTCACATTTTTTATTTTATTTTATTTATTTATTTATTTTATTTTTATTTTATAAATAAAATTTTTATTTTTTTATTTATTCTTTCTACTTTTATTTGTGTTTATATTAATTTTTTATACTTTTATTTTCGTAAATATTAAGTTATTTTATTTTTATTTTAGTAAAATTAACCCCTTTAATAAATATAATTATAAAATTTTCTTTAATTATGTTATAATTTAATTACTTATATTTTATTTTTCAATATAAAGATTATAAAAATACTATTAAATTCCAAATACTCTTATAAAAATTAAATTTAAATTATATAATTGTAATTTATTGGTTAAATTTTTTTTTATCTAATATTATAAATTATAAAAATAAAAACTTAAGCAATATTCTCCTAATTTTATTTTAGATTACTCTAAATAAATAATTTAATAATATTTTTGTTATATACAATTTTTTTTAAACAAAATACAATTTTTGTTGGATGCTAAATAAATTTAGTAGAATTTTGCTTAATTTTTTCTTTTTATAATATTAGATACAATTTTTGATAACTAATAAATTACAATTATATAATTTAAATTTAATTTTCATAAAATATTTGGCATTTAATAGTATTTTTATAATTTTTTTATTTAAAATAAAATATAAATAATTAAATTATGACATAGTGAATGAAAATTTTTAAAATTATATTTATTGAAGGGTTAATAAAAGTATAAAGGTTTAATGTGAACAAAAATAAAAGTATGAGAATTAAATCTATATAAATAAAAGTGAAGGGAATAAATTAAAAAAAATAAAAATACTGGGGCAAAATACAGATTATTTCTAGTATAAATTAACAGTCATATTAAACTAATAAAAAGTACTAATAATTAAACCTTAATTGTACTAAGCCTTTGAAAATTGTTAGGGATGATGGGATTTTAGAAATTGTTTATTTTCTTCGGACCAATAATTTTTTCTGTTGGTTGCTACCCATAACATCATTAACGATATAAAAATAACTATAACATTCCAAATGAAAATAATTAATTGGCATATTCTATAATATTCATTTAATTGTTGACCAACAACCACTCACAAGTGATACAAGTGAAAGCTGATAAATATAAAAATGGCACTTCAATTTGTTTTTTTTAGCTATTAAAAAAATTTTGGAAAGGCAAAAAATTAATAAAGAATATAAAAAAAATTTAAGATGACTTTATTTTTTATTTATTTTATTTTAACTGTATTTTTATCATTATTGGATGAGAATATATTAAATCATCTAACAATAATTATTAATAAAATATAATTTACTTTGTAAAATATAAAGTAACTATAGATTACACACCCAAATGTAAAATTAAAATTTTGGCGCTTTAATGTAAATATTTTTATCTATAAAATAATAATTTTGAAGAAAGAAAAATAAGGAATGAGAAATCTAAAAATAAAATATGATGATGAATACAAGTAAGAAGAAATATGGAGTCCTCGCGATTCATGCTCCACATATTGCGCAAAATGACACAAAAAGGAACATCAACTTGATCATGGCTGGCTGGAGTGAGCAACGTGAACTCTAAAACGTGAATAATTTATGATAATATATATATATATATATATATATTGAAAGAATTTATGATAAGATATTAAAAGAAATTGCAAAGAAAAAGGATCCAAAACAAAGAACATGACGACAACAAGAAAAGAAAGAAAGTGAAGATTTTTTTTTTTCAAAGGAAAGATAAGAGTGAGAAAGGGAAAGAAGTAAAATTTTGATAACTTAAAAATAATTAATAAAAAAGTAAATAATGAAAAAAAAAAAAAGATTATAATATATTTTAAAATATTAATTTTTACACTTGATATATGATGGGTGTAATTATTTTCACCTTATAAAAGGAAAATTAAAAAATAATTTATCTTGAATTTCTTTTTTTAATAATCATATAAAATAAAATAAAAATTAATTTTCTTTCTATTCTCTTCTATTCTTCTAACATTCCTTTCAATTCATGTATAGAATAATATATTAAAGAATACAAAAAGAAATAGGTAGGATATACTTGTAAAAATTTTCTCAGTATATATTATATTTATATATTAGATTCTCATATAATTTATATATATACATAGAATAATTGAGTTACATATCAATTATCTAGCGTTTAAATATAAACTATTTATTTATTAATCTATTTATAACATGCTGTCTACAGTTTAATAAAAAAATCTGTGAATTTTTATCTTTTTATTTTTTAATAAAATATTTATGTATTTATATTCAGTAGTTTAAAAAAAGAACAGCAATAAGCAAAAGAAAAGAAGAAAAAGTTTTATTTTGAAGGGGAAAAGAAGAAAAAGTTAAATACATATAAAAGTGCTGCTAATTTTATTTAAAAAGTTTTTAATATGTATAAATTTTTAATTAATTACATGATTTAAATTGAATATATAAATTTTAAAAATCTAAAAAATAAATAAAAATAAATTATAGAACCTGAATATAACAGAATAAATATTATAATAAAATATAAATATGAATTTTTTTTTCAACAACAGACATTAAAATATAATAAAATGCCTTTTGGACAAGAGTTTGTACAAACTTTTATGGGTTTGAAAAACAAAAGAAGAACAGATGAACCCAACACCCAGAAAAATACAAACACATGAGAGATCAAGAAAAATAAAGCAACAACAATCGTAACCATAAAGTCAAGAAATGAAAAGAAAATATCACTTGAAACACCGGTATAATGATATTGTGGAAGGTCTAGCGATATAACAACACCGGTCATGGAAAGAGATAGAAAAGTTTGAAATTTCACTAACCGACTGGAGAAACTTGTTGTTGTCCTTCCCAAGCTTATGGGAGTGATCAAATCCAACAAACTAAAATTTTTGGTAATATCATATTGTTGCTTCTTCTCTTGATCTAACAAACCTATGCAAAGATCAAAAATCATTAGAAGATGATAAAAAAAAGTCCAAGAAAGATAGATAAAAAATTATTTCAAAGACTAAATTATAGAAACTAAATCTAGGTAATATATAGAAAAAGAAAAGAAGGAATCAATTTTAGGCTAAAATGGCAGGAAATTGGCTCCTGGAAGCAACAACAAAGAAGACTCTTAGCAGAGAAATAAGGAAAATTCAAGAAGATGAGAGAGCTAATAGGTCAAAAATAAAAATTTGGAATGTGTAATAGGTAGAAAATAAAAGTTCAGGATTTTAAAAGGCAATATGGATAAAGATCAGGGATACAATCCTGTATTTGCTAATAATGATGGTATCATACATATGTCATGACGCACACGTCACTACGACCTAGATGATGCACATAGAGATTCCAAAACATGTGACTCGCCCCTGCTAATTTGCCCAAATACCACCTAACCTTTTTTTTATTATTATTTTTTTTGTGAGTCGAAGCTGTAAGTGTATTAAGATCAAAGAATTTGTAAGATCCCCCATTAACAACATTTTGTTTACCATATACAATACTCAAATTAAATACTACTATATATGAATTATAAATCATTTTAATGAATTTTCATCGAGACTTTCATTTTATAAGAAATTTACAAGTTATAAATTATGTAATATAAATAACTAATTCTTTTGTATATTATTTTCTGCATATAAAATTTACTGAATTTTAACTGATTCAATTTGATTTGAATAGAATCATAAAGATAAAAAAATTTCTTAAAAATTAATTTAACATAATTATATATACAACGACACAAATTTAAAATATCGTTTAAATAATAACAGTCATTGAACTGATAAAATGATTATTAATTTTTATATTTTTTTTGTTAAGTAATTAAATAATAAAATTATTTATTTTTATACTTCCCTTTTCAAATTTTAGATAAATGCTGGTAAATATTTGTCAATATATGCCTGGATTAAGATATTCATAAAAAGAAAGATATATTCCTTGTACAATTTTAATTTTAAGAATAATAGAATCTTAACAGAAAAAATATCTAGTTGCTGTATGACATCTGTGTGGTCGGTCATGATGCTTTTTTTTTTTAGTGTTTTCATGATATATTTTCTTCAAAAAATGTTCATTAGTAAAATTGCTCAAATTAGAGAAGAATTGTTGGTGAATGGCATTTTAGGTAACAAAATAAAATTCTTAATGTTTTCGAAATTAAAGAAAGGGAAATGAAAATGATTTGACATGATCGTCACCATATATATATATATATATTATAGGGAGAAATTATTGCTTATGTCAGGACAAATAAATCATATAATTGAATATTTGATACATACTATATTTTACACTTTATTAATAAAAGAGTATATTTTTTAGTATTGTACATTTAACTATTAAATGTAATATTTTATTAATAAAAATATATATTTTGGTATTGTACGTTTAACTATTAAATGTAACATTTTGAGAGTCGGTAATAATTTTTCATATATATAAATAATTGAATTAATGCAAGGTGATATCCAAGAAGTAGCCGAAGGAAGCAGCCGAAGGAAGCAGCCTAGAAAGTGCATGACTTAACTCTAGCTTCACCTAAAGTCCTCACACTGACAATATTCATGGAAAGTTCAAGCAAGAAAAGGAAGCTGATCTCTCATGATCATCATCACCAGCATGAGGAAGATGAAGATGACAGTGAAGAAGTAAAGATAGAGAAATTTTTTGCTCTAATTAAGGGCATTCAAGAGGCTCGCGATCGTCTGAAGATGAATGGCTCAGATGGAATATTGAAGCAGGAAATGGATCATAAGGACAAGAAAGCGAAGAGGAATCTTGATGGGGAACAGGAAAAGCAGCTGCAGGTTAGTGTCTGGAAACCTTCTTTTCAACCTGAAGATTTCTTGGAAGAATCTTTGCAGCCTAGAAACCCTAGAGCTGCCATAGCTGAGACTTCTCAAAGAAATGAAGTTCCAGAGAAAGAAGAGAGTAAAGATGGCTTAGACTTGACACTTTCACTTTAACTAATTTGTGCTAGCCAACCTTTCTTTTATTTTTATTATTTTCTTCTTGATCCAAAACTCTCCTGGTTTTAATATGCGTCTATCAAAGAAGGTGAGAGGCCACTATCAAAAGCTGAGAGATCATTTTATGGTTCGCACTTTCATGTATTGCACTGGAATTTGTAGCTAGCTAGCTTAGTTTGGATATCTTATTAATTAATTATATGTTTGTACTACTGCATACATGGGACTTCACAAATCTTGAAAGTTGGCAATTAACTCAGCAGAATTGTTAGAGCAGAAATCATGGTATCAATTACTGGAAAATTAAATCATAATCTCTAGCTTAGCTAATCAATGTCTAAATTATTTTGTTGTCTTTAATGGGTACTTAGTATCAAGAACTAATCAAGCTCCAACAATAAGCATTTTTATACGCGTAAAGAGCATACTATTTAACTTAATTAATTTTTAATTCTCAGTTAGTATTGCGATTCAACTCTTTCTAAGGTTTGTGTAATTGAGTCGAGTCGAGTCGACACACTAATAGGCTTGAGCTCAACTCTACTTTCAAATTTGAAGTTTGAGCTCAACTCGAACTCGATTGAGTTTTTATTTTTGAAACTAGAATTCAACTTGATTAAATAATTCACATACTTGAACTCGATTCAGTTTATCTCGATTAATTAAATAAAATTTATAAATTTATAAAATATATATTTAAAATATTCAAACTCAACTCGAGTTCAAACTTAAATTTGACTCGATTGGATAAGATATATGTATAATAATCTTTGAATAAAAGGGTAAAATGATAAATATATACAAACTCGATTAAGCTTGTGAGCCTAATGAATCACAAATTTAAGAGTTGAAACTCGACTTGATATCCTACTCGTCGAACTTGAACTTAACTCGATAATAGTCAAGTCGATTTTGAATTTATCTGGAGTTAATTTCGAGTAGTTTGCGAGTTGACTTGACTCAATTACATCCCTAATTTCAATTGACAACTGAAAAACACTTGTGTCTCCTTAAATTTTTTATGCAAGTCAAAAAGAGTTGGCCTGGAGAAGAAAAGAGAAACATTCTATGCACACAAAATCTTCCATGGAAATTTAATTTGACATCAAAAGCTAGCCAGTCCACCGTTAAATTGATTATTTGTTAGAAAAGTTAGGCAATGCTAATTAACATCAAGAATGCACGTTGATTACATAGAGTTAGCATGCGTCCCCCTTGTCAAAATAGCTTTTGGTTAAGCTCTCGACCAAAAACATTGTTGGAGATCTTTAGACTTTCGATCGAAAAAGTGATAAGGAACATTATATAACAATTCCAGCTCCTTGTTGTCGCTGGGCATGCACTAGCTTCTTACTTTTCTTTTCCTTTGATGTCGTTATTGTTTAGGTGTGACACTGATAATTTCCTAATTTGAGTAGAATGCATGAACTTTATTGGAAAATAGAAGCCTTTCAATATCTATTTTTCTATATAAAAGATTCATAATTCAAAACTTTATTCGATAAAATTTAAGTTTCGTTGTCGAAATTAGTATACGATATTTTTTACTTTACTTTAATGCTTTTGTTTTATCTTTTATTCTTGCAGAAAAACTTGAAAATTAGGTCTCGACAATGACTTGTTGCTCCAGCACAATTCTGAGAAGCAATTTATTCCAAGAAAAATATGTACAAAAGAGGATAAATTCCAGGCTTTATATATACTTTAATACTTTTTATCATTTTTGCTTTATTAAGTTACGAAAACCATCAAATTTAACCCCAAAAGCAACTAATAATAGAGTTAAGCAAATCAAAAAATTAGAAAAAAAAAAGACGTGTAGTTCAAAAAGAGTTATAGGCAAATCAACGGTAAAGGCAAAACGTGTAGTTCATTATTCGGTGCAGTAGCGGGAAGGTACAAAAAGATGAACACCAGTGAGAAATGTTGATCATGTGAGCAGCTAGCGAGAACGCGAGCCTTCCTTCGGGGTTCGGGCTTTTCAAAAAGGAACCAACACCTGCTTCCGTATTGGGCTTACGCTTCCTAGCATTCAAAAGACTGAAAACAGTTCTTTGTTTGGGAAATGCAAAATAACGGTTCAATTAAAGGATGATTTGGTTTCTCCGATTGAAATAGCTCATACAAGTTTTTTCTTAATCAGCTACTGTTTAATGTCTGTTTGGTATTGAGTTTTAAAGTTCAAAAAGTGATTTAAATTCAATCACAATAAATATTTGGTAAAACTTTAAAATCAGCAACTAATAACTGTTTTTAATTTAAAATAATTACAAATTTAATAAATTTTATTTTTTAACTTTTTTTCATCAGCTAATTTTACCCTAATTAAAAGTAATTAATAACAAATAACTTTATTTAAATTAAATATATGTAATTGATTTTTATAGTTTATAATTACATTAATATTATTTAAAATTATAACTAATAATTAAATAATTATAATATTTATACCTATAATTATTTAAAAATTAAGCAATAATATTTATATTCTTAAAATTTATTTTTAAATAATTTCTATTAGCAATGTTAATAATAAATAAATTAAAGATAATAAATTATTATTTATTACCATATATTATTTTTAAATTATAGAAGTAAAAAATATTATAAGAATTATATAAAATTATATTTACAAATAAATTGTACCCTTAATGATCATTTGATATACTAATAGCAACTGCTAACAAAATTTTACCAAACAATTCACATTTATTAGCTAACAGCTATAAGTTATTCGCTATCTGCAATTACTATTAGCTATCAACTGCTATAAACAGTTGAACCAACACAAATTTAAATAAGTGTAAAATAATTTGATAAAAAATAAAATATTTTTTTTAATTTTCCTCTCTACATTTAACATTTTTTTGCTTTATTTAAACATTTATTTTTTTATTATCTTTTTAATTATTTTAATCTTATCATTTATTAGGATCTCATAAAATTACCACCATTAATTATTAATTAGTGAAAAAAGATATTATATTCTATTATTTATGATAAATGAACCATCACACTGTGTATGTCGTATTTGAGTGTAAGATAGGTAGCCTAACAACAGTACAAGTACTATCTTAGTCAAGACTCAAAACAGGGATGAATACGGAATGGAAAAAATATCAAAAACTGAACTGAAATATTGAACTAAAAGATATTAAAATCGTACCAAATTGAATAAGTTTTACCTCAAGCTGAACGAACCAATTTTTATGATGAATTTTGTATTGTACAAAAGATTTACAAAAAATCGAAACCGTACCAAAATCATACTGAATCAAAAACTGAATATAATACTAAATTTTAATTTAATAAATAATGTATAATTATTAATAAATAATTATAAACTTAATCATATACTTTTCATTATAATATCACATAATATATTATTACTAAGTAAAATATGTATAATAATATATGATAAAATTAATATATTTTATGTTAAAAATATAATAAATAAATATTTAATAAAGTATTTTTATTAATTTCACTATCATTAATTATCGTTAATACTACTACTACTACTATTATTATTCAATTGATACATAAAAATATAAAATATTTATCATATTACAATTTGAATTTAAAATATGAAAATAAAAAAATCAAATTGTATAATTTCAAATAATTCAACTAACAAATAATCTACAAAAGCCATTACAACACAATCTAAACTTAAAATATAAAAAATAAGAAAACTATTGTTACTATCAACAAGTAGTGAAAATGTGCAATACTCATTATATTTCAATTTAAACTAAAAATATGAAAATAAGAATATATAATTTCAAATTTTATAATTTATTAATTAAAATATATTATTATTGTTATATTTCATAATTTATTAATTATTACTTTTACTAAGTAATCTAATCTTACTGATATTATTTAAAATTAATGAATTAAATAATAGATAATTAAAATGATGTAATTTTATCTAAAACTGTGTCATTTTTATTAAAATAAATAGTTATCTTACGAATAAATAAAATAAAAGTCATTTGGATAAACATATAACTATAATAATTTTCAGAAATTTTTTATTTTTATGGTTCACATTGTATTTTTTAATGGTTTTTAATTATAATATTATGTAAACATATAACTATAATGCTTTTTTAATGGTTTATATTTTTTTTGTCAATAATAATTTATATTGTATTAATTACGAAAATTAATACATTTTTATTTATTTAATGATAAATATAAACTCAATTAACAATATAAATTTGTATATAATATAAATTTTCGGATCTCCATTTTGAATCGAATCATACTAATTCATTCTGAAAAATTAAAATATCATGCTGAACCATCTCGAAAAATGAGACAGTATAAGTATAAATTTTTTTAAATTTGATAACAATATTAAAAAATTTATTTTCAAAATTTCCAAAATTTAATACATTTCCAAAAAATTTTGAATCTCAAAATTTGTCCACCCCGTATTCACACCCCCTAAGCTCCAACAAGAGCTCAATCTTAATTCTTAACTCCTAAGACCTTGTGTCCCGGAGCCTATGGCATAAAAATGCGTACATGCTCAGCGGCAGAACGTGTGGTCTTTGGTTGCTTAAAGTACAAGGGAAAAATGAATGATCAAATTGGTACGTCGTTTGCTTGTTAGGTGGAGAACAGGGATGATGACCTGACGTTAGCAATGCAGAAAAGGATAGGCATTCATATCACAGCCAGTGATATAAATAGTACGTCACTTCTTATGCCATATTACTATTATATCCCTAATATATTTTAAAATTTATCCATTTCTTTTTAAATTTTAATTTCCATCGATTTGACTTTTCTTATATGAATTCTTTACATTAACAGTGCACAATTTTTTAATTAAATACCATTAAAGTATTCAGCTTTTAAATTTAACATAAAATTTATTAACATTTTTTATTATCAATAAAGTGTTTGAGCTCAATTTTCAACCAAAATTAACTATGTTATACGTCACTAACATATTGTGTGTCACACACCATATGATATTGGTGTGTCATCGTATATATAACACTATATTGTGCTCATGTGATACATGCATACATTACATATCAGTATAATAGAACTCTCACTAAAAATGTATTTTTACTAAAATTTAGGTACCATGAGTAAATTTTTTTTATTTTTTTTGTTGATTTTTATTTGTGTAATTGGTTGTCATTTTTTGGTGGTAAAATTTTGAATTTTATAATTTTTAAGTAAATTTTTTATTTTTAAGATTTATCTTAATTTTTAAATAAATTAAAATGTTCATAATTTAAATTAATATTCAGTGCAATAAAAATTATTTCAAATTTATTATATGTTGAAATTTTGTATAATATATTAGTTGAGTATGAGCTAGTTAAAATTTAGCTGCTTATTATCTTGTAAATCGGCTCGAATAGTAGTTTAATGCACAATTATTTTAACGTAAAATATATAGTGCATATTTTTAACTTATAATAAATATAAAATATTTAGTTAAGTTTGTTTGTTATAATAAATTATAATTATAATTGAATATTTTATTAATTTTATTAAAATAAAATTTTTAATTTTTAATTTTTTGATGGATTATTTTAATTTGTAATTTATATTTTGTGAGTCTATTTAAATTTGATTAATCTCATGAGTAATATTAAACTCCACCAAAGTTTAAATTAATAATAAATAGTTAAATGTGAGCTAGTTAAAATTAAATTTCACTCTATTTGGTAACACTTTTAGTATTTATATATATATGAGGTCTAAAATTACTATAGGTTGATATTTTGAAAATTAAGGATTATAAAATTGTGTGTAATTCTCCAATGTACTCTAGTTAACCCATTGGGCATTGTTGTTGTCGTGACCTTATTGACGCAACCATTGCAGTTATATTGCCAAAGAAAAAAATACAAATTTTCACTTAAAAATTGTGAAGCTTAAAATTTTATAACAAAAAAAAAAATAATCACACAAATAAAAATCAACTAAAAAATAAAAAATATTTTCTCATCGTAATTACTTTTAGCGATGATCCCACACTATAATGTCTCATTTTTAATGAAGGTCTTATTATACTAATGTGTTAGGAATGCAAATGTCACATTAATATCATGTGGTGTCACATTATAAAAATGTGTCACGTGGTACAACATTATATAAGCGTGACACATCAATACTATGTTATGTTACATCAGTAAGGTGTAATAGGTGGTGTCATATCATATATTATGTGAGGTGCCACATAATTAGTTTTGGCCAAAAAATAGGCTCATATAGTTTGTTAATATTAAAAAGAAATATTAAGAAGTTTTGTGTTGTGTTTTAAATATTGAATATTTTAAGAGTATTTAATTGAAAAGTTGAATAGTGTTATTACAAATAACCGTTTTCTACACTGTACAACAAATAAGAATAAAAATGTAATTGTTTAAAAAAAATTGTCCTTAATGACCATGGAGGTTGCTTCCATTGTCCTAAAAGGAAAATTGTATCCTACTTTTACCTAATTTATTGGCTTTTAAGATTCCTTTACATGAAACACGCATGCAAGAAGCTAGTGAGGGAGTAACAGTTTTGCAGCAACGAAATTGGACCAAAACTGAACTCATAAATTTAATTTGGTTTGATTAAGTTATTCTTTAATAAAATTGATTGTTTTTGTTTAAATCGAATAAATAAAACTATTGAATATATAATTAAAGAAAAATATATTCATTGTGATGGTTATTAGGATTTTACATTCGAACCCCCAAATATATATATAATTAATAAAACAATCCAACTATATACAAAGTTAAGAAATTGATTAGTTCAGAAAAAACTGAACACCAATTGCATACTCTTTATTATAAAATAATTCTTTTTAAGAGCATTATAAATATAAAATTTAAATTATATGATTGTTAATTTATAAAATTAATTTTTATTTATTAAAAAATAATATTTATCTTTAAATTTATTGTTTTTTAAAAAATTGCCAACAATATTAATGGTTATATGCTTGTATATTGTTTGCGCTTGATCCGGTATCAACTCCACGAGATCATTTCACAATTATCACATTTCATGGCAAATCTCCTCAACGTGAATTGCAACATTTCATGTTCTCTTCAAATTTTTTTTTTTGAAACAAGCTCTCTTCAATTTTTTGGTCGCCATGATATGGACTTGTTTGAATTTATGGTGTGATATATTAATAATATTTTAAAATAAATAAATTTTAGTTAATAGTTGAAAATTTCTAAAACACTAAAATAAATTAAAACATATTTTTTCTAATTCGATATTTATTTTAAGAGGGAGGAAATGCATTACATTTCACAATGCAATTAATTTAGCTAGTTAATTACTAACAATTGTTGGTATTTAAATTATATTTTAAATTTTAATTATGCTATAAATAGTCATGTTAGATGGAGCGCCGGGAGATTTTTAATATTTTTATAATTTTGTTGAAGTCCATGGATGGTTGGAAAAAAAAAAAAAAACTTGACTTCTTGGTCCTCTAATGAGATAAATGTAGGAAAGGTTGCGTTTTTAAGCGGTCAAAATAATTGACAGTAGGCGCTACCTCCGTTTAATAAACCCAACTTTGACATTAAATCGCAAAATGCAAGACAGGCGGCCTTAACTGACGTCATATGATTTACGTCAGCAGCTAGACGATTGATTACATGACACGTTGTCCTAACCATATTCTTTCCACATTTTCATGATGACTTGGCAACTCACCTCTCTTCTCTAGGCCGGCAGGGCTTTTTCGTCTTTTAAAGTGCACAATCACAGCGTCAGCCCCTTGTATTATATAAATAAATAATAAATACATTGCCAGCATTCAACATCTCTGAAAAACAGAGCCACCAAGAACATCTCAAATCCTCTCAGTTTTTTGTTTTTTTTGGTTTAGTTTCTTGCTAATGGAGACAGAGAAGAATGAAGGGAAGGTTTACAATGTTGGTGAAGATGAAGAAGAAGAACAAAAAGTGGAGAAATTTTTCGCTTTGATCAGAAATTTTCAGGAAGCTCGAAACAGAAGGAAAGAAGAAGTAATGAAGGAGGAGAAGGAGAGGAAGAAGAAGAAGATTAGAAGAGAAGAGCCCAGTTGGGTTCCTTGTTTTAAATGGGAAGATTTCAACGAGGAAATTCAGTTTAGAAAGCATCCTCTGATCTTTCCTGCTCCTTGTAACCATAAAGAAGAAGTTAAGAACCGGCAAGAGAAAGACGATGATCATAGTTTAGATCTTAACCTTACTCTGTAAACATGCGTGTTCTTGTTTTAATCAAAATAGATTCTTAATTAACATTATTAATTTTTAACCCTTTTTTCATATACCTGCTGCAGTGTTTGTTTTTGTGAATTTAATAATATATTCTTTTAATCCATACCCGATCTTAAACTAATCCATATTCCACCTGTGTTATTGTTTGCCATTAATTTAAATAATCAAGAATGGAACCCTGCAACTTAAAATAATTAGCAAATGTAAAAATTATTTTTTAATTTTGTATATGTTTAATATATAAAGATTCGTGCAGAATAAAAAAAAGACAAAAAAGGTTAGCACTTCGGTTCAGAATCTTCAGATGTTAACCAACGATCTCTCATGGCTTGAGGGAAAAATGGCTGGTGAAAACTGAAAAGTTGGGTGGACTCAGATGCTTCAGAAAGCAACACAATATTTTCTTTTTTCTCTCTATTTCAATAATTATAAAAAAAAGGATGGTTAGAAAAGAGTAGGACCGCATTTGATTAGATATTTTTCGATTTCGAGCCCAAGAAATAATCATGTTCATATCAAATAATCGACAAACTATAATTATAATTATTTGTTTCTGTAAAATTTTCTGGTAAAATAGCTGCTAGTTTCGTAGGGAGTAATTATTTCCTTTCGTGCAATTATGATGTATTTTTCTACCAATATATTAATTTTTTATTTATACTTTATGTTTAATACTGACTTAATAAATTCATTTGCTAAAATTTTTAAGTAAAAATTTATACAATTGATCTAAGTCTTTGAATTTGGTATGAGTAATTACTGAAGATTAAAAATTTTACTACATACCAACATCTCTTGGTCTAATTAGTAAAGAATTTTAATTTTTTAAATATAGTCTTGAATTCAAATTTTATATATAAAAAAATACTAAATTTTTTTTTTTTTTAAATTTACTCAATTTGAATTTGAATTTAGTGGAAATATCATTAAAAAAACTTTATTACTGATATGTGGATGCTCAACTGTAAGTGCATGTGTAAATATTTTCCTGGTAGTTGGGTGGTGGGTCTATACAAGTTTTATTGGTTTTGCCTTGCAAGTTTCCTGAATAAATAAGGCACTTGCCGGTCTATTCTTGTATCTATAGACATTCTCGTCGCAGTATAACATTTAGGGCAACCTTTGAAATCAGTTTAAAGTCAATTAACTCACAACAACATTTTCGTTGGATCATATTTAATAGGCATTCAGATTTATGCCACCATAATAAATTTAAAAAAATTTTATACCTAAATTAAATTATAATTTACTCCTGCTAGCTTGGCTAAGCTGCTTGAGGCACTATAGTGGGTCTCGGATTCGGGACTCATCTTTTCTTCCCCGTTATAATTGAAAAAACAAATTTAATTGTAATTTGATTTTTTATTTTTTATAAATTATTAGTATTTAAAATTTATTAAATTCTAATTAATTTGATTTGATTTGAATAGAATCATAAAAACGATAAATAACTTATTTAATATGACCGTAAATACTACGATTCAAATTTAAAATGCTACTTGATAAAAACAATCATTCCCAACTCATTTTAGTAGTTGTTATATATATATATATATATATATATATAAATGTACGAGGGGGGACATGTAAAATTATGAAAAAATATTCACTCGTTATTATATAAAAATTAGATAATTTAGTCATTTACTAATAAAAGTAAAATAAAATTAATTAAAATATAATTTTAATTTGATTAAAAGTCTATTTTTTATTTTAATTAGGTATTAAATTAAATTAATTAAAATATAATTCTAATTTAATTGAAAGTATATTGCCTATACTAATTAGGTTTGTTTCAGTATAATTTATTTGAAAGTATATTTTCTGTAAGAAAAGTAGTATAATTATCATTTTTAGATATTTTCATAAAATTCAACAAAAAATAGTTAAAATTAAATTAATTAATATTTATCATTTAATTATTAGTTGAACTTAAAAAATTACATATATTAAGTTTTGTGTAAATAAAAGTATTAATATTAAAAATATTAAATTTACTAAAATTGTAATAAATTATAAATTTAATGGGGTTGTGATATTTAAATTGTTATACAAAAAAATATAACTTTTATTATTTTTAAATTTTTTATTATCTTATGATTGATTATTCTCATAATATTTTTTATATGAAATCAGTTATAGAATTGAGAAAAATTAAAAATAAAAATATTGAAATAATATCATATAATTATTTAAATAAAAAATTTATAAAAATTGTAATGAATTATAACTATATTAAGTTAATATCAAATTGTTATATAAATAAATAACACTGTTATTATTTTTAAAATTTCTATTTAATAATAATAATAAGAGAAAATTATATTTACCTTCTTGAGATTTGACCTAATTTCAACTCTCCTCATTCTTGTTTGAAAATCAAACATTTACATCCCTCAATTTTAATTCCGTCAACATTTAAGCTCCTCCATTAACTTTTCTGTTAGGTTTTTTATATCAAAATACATTTCCTCCCTCAATTTATAAAAATAAAATAATTTAATCCCTAAATTCTAATAAAATAAA
>CATIWM010025167.1:0-18426 GCA_949671775.1 Mallotus repandus | reverse complement strand
TAGCAAAAGGTCTGAGTCTGAGTCTTTGGAGTAACCTATCAATATATATATATTGTGGATTCTGTTGGCAAGAGGTCTGTCTCTTAGCAAAAGAAAATTGTAAAGAGACAGCAACGTTGCAGCAGTGAGCAATGGATACACTTAAAGTCATGTGGTAATGGTATGATCTGTATCCCAACGAGCATACTGAAAATGACATATGATAAATTGTGTGGGCCAAATTGACCCGACTATCTCATATGACAAATGGTATCCATGTGGGGGCTCAGCCTGTTGGGTCATATTCATGTCCTTTTATTTTATTTTTTTGTTAATTTTTTTTTCAAAAATAATTGTACTAGGTACTAAATATTTTCTTTATATTATCTTTTTTTTTTACTTTCTCATTTAGGTAATATATTCACGTTCAAAAACAAAATTTAGGTAAGATATTTGACACATTTTAGACGTACTATAAATACAATAAATGAGATAAGATTAAATGAAATTTTTGTAATGTTATATTTATTTTAGAATACTTTTTATTTTAACATATATAATTATATTTTGTTATTTTTATATTTATTTAATTCTTAACATCTTTTAATATAAATAATAATGTTTTTTAAAATAGTACATATTAAACTTAATAATTACTAATTGTAAATTTGGGCAATGCGCAAACTACAGAGTAATATATATTTCTTCTGTTCATGTGTAGACCACATACTCTTTTATATATCTCCTACATTCGCCTTCTTATCGTCTAAGCCTATGAAATGCATCTCATTTGAGGTTCTCCTGTATAATACCTTCAGTGTGGAATGAACTTCGAAGCTATTTGTCTTATGACTGCCTTATCATTTAACTCTGCATCTTTTGAATAAATCTGTACATTTAGATATCTTTGAATTCAGAATACTATAACTTTTCATCCACTCTGACTTTTGTAATTTGAATTTATTTTGCAACGAGATTGTCCCGTTTTGAAGAGAATCAAGAGTTCAGTTCGAGTTTGGTTCATTTGTAATCAAGCTAAGTTTGTTATGCTACTTATTGTTTGTAAGTTGGTCATGAACTTTTGAGTTAATAGCAACCAACCATTCTTGATATCATCTTCTATATCAAAGAACTATGCCTTGGCGCCTTCGTCTAATGAAGTGAAGAAAAAACAACAATTTGAAACTTTGTAAGCTTGATGGAAACTATGAAAGTAGAACTTTGCCTTAAATGCACCCTAGGATAACTAGCGCCATGTATGAAATATTTATAATTATTTACATGGCTTTTCTTAGTAAATGTATGAAAAATGCGAAAAAGTAAGTCTAATACTAAATCTAATAAAATCTGCAAAATAAAGGTTGTTGCAATACATCATCCACACAATATGTACATCAATCACATAAGTGAAAATTATTAATAAATCGTAGAATGAAGTAAAACTTGGCATGATAAAAATATATAGCAAAATGAATCAAATAATGCCAGCATGATCAAAATAGAATATTCTAGTAAAAAACAAACCTAAAGTATGCAAAATAACTAAACAATGTAGGAGTAGCTAAACAAAAATATAGTATGCAAACATAGCATCAAAAGAGCAAACAAATATTTTAGCACCCTAAATTCAACACAATAATTATAACATCATCAAAATCATCAAACTAGTTATGAAAGACATTAAAATTGACAAAGTATGAAAAATATATGATTTTAGGACAAAAATTAAAACCTAGTGCATGTGGGTAAGTCACCCATATAGGTGAGACCCAAAAATTATTGCAAAAATATTGAAACACCATATAATATATAATCAATATAAAATTTCATCAAGCACACAATATGCATGGAGTTCAACACATAAAATTACCACAATCACAACACCAACATAAAATGATGAAATAAAAGAAGAAAGGAATAAAACTAGAATAATGCAATTCAGAAAATAAACTTGACATGCAAGTTGGTCCTCATAACAAATTAGGTAGACTCAATTTGACTAAACAAAAGTGAAATACTTCAAAATAGGATCAAATGGATCATCCTAACTATTTTGATGTAAATGGGTTAAAAATGTTTTTATACCTTTTGAAGTGTGCTTGATAAAGATGGGGTTTGATTTGATTTTTGGTTCTAAAAATTCTAAAAACTAGGTGAAAATAGGCTAAACATACAATTGGTTATCTTCACAATAGTTCAAATAAAAGAAACGACTTTTTTTTCTTTTAAAAACCCCTTTAAAATACCTAAAAATTGGGGGGAGGGGGGAGGTATTTATAAAATTCAGGCTCTACCTTAGGATCCACACATGTGGGTGTACTATTTAAGTGTTGACATGGTTTAGCCATACATGTGTGTAACTACATGCATACACGTGTGAGTTACCTTCATGCGTGTATAGACACACTCTTGGTGCAAGTCCTGAACTTTTTCAAGTATCAAGGTGTTTAAGGCTGATCTCCCCTTTTTCCTCCCTCATTTCTCCTTTTTATTCTTTTTACTTTTCTTCCCCCTCTTCCATCTTTTCCTCCCACTCACTTATAAATTCTCTCCCTCCTTCTCACTCTCCCTCTTTTCTACCAAAACTCCCGTAACTTCCTCCATCTTTCTCTAACTTCTCCCACTAACATTAAAAAAATCTTCTTCTTTTCTTTTTTTATTATTCTTTTGGGCCAAAGGCCCATTTTTAAATAAATTGGATTTGAATCCTTTTTTGGGCCATTACTCACTTTAATGGGCTCATCTTGGGCTTTTCATCATCAGATTTTTCTAGTTTGGGGTGGGTCAATGCCCGTTGTCAAAAGTTTGCCTCCCTTATTTTTCAAAAATCGAAATGTAAGTAATGAAATAAGATTTATGAAAAGCAAAGATGCAAAAAATTAAAAGGATATAAATTTTCAGAGCTAGATGTCTGAGAGAAGAAAATAATCAGATCTATCTTTGCACCGTTAACCTCATTTATATAACCCAAGAAGTAAGATTGTGATTTTTTGATCAACAAATTCTGTCTTTTGCACCGTCAACCTTAGGATATATTCGAGTAGTGAAATTATGATACTTCGATTAGTAAATTTTATCTTTTGCACTGTTGACCTCAAGATACACTTAAGATGTGAAATTCTAATTCTTCAATTAGCAAACTCTAACTTTTGCACCATCAACGTCGGGATACACCTGAGAGGTGAAATTCTGATACTTCAATCAGTCAACTCTATCTTTTGCACCATTGACTTTGGGATATACCTGAGAGGTAAAATTTGGATACTTCGATCAACAAACTCTGCCTTCTGCACCGTCGACCTTGGGGTACAACTTAAAAGATAAAATTTTGATTCTTCGATTAGTAAGTTCTGTCTTTTGCACCCCCATCTTTAGAGCATAATTTGAAAGGTGAAATTTTGATTCTTTGATTAGTAAATTCTGTCTTCTACACCGTCATCTTCATAGTACAATTTGAAAGGTAAAATCTGATACTTTGACCAACAAATTCTGTATTCTGCACTATCAACTTTGGAGTACAATCTAAAAGGTGGAATTTTAATTCTTCAATTAATAAATTATGTCTTCTGCATCATCAACTTTGGAATACAACCGATGAAATGTTCAAAGTTGCCATATAGCCATTTCAGGCATTAGAAAAATAAAACTATGATAAAGGTTTTGTATAGCCTTTGAGGCATAAGATATTATCAACTCAAATGCACCATACAGTCTCTAGACATTAGGCAATATCAACTCAACTGGTATAACCTCTAGGGCATCAAGTAAAGCATTGTAGCAAGAGTACATTCTATGCACTGAAGCTAGGTCATGAGGAAAACACATTTATAAAAGGTTTAAAGCCAATATATGCATGATTATAATCTTTGAAAGCTCTTAAAAGTGATTTGACAACAGAACCTTGTGTGGTGTATACAACATTTGTAGAAAACATCCATTACTCTAATGCACATATGCATGAGATTTGAAAATAATTTTGTAAAACAATTTCATGTATTCATGAGCTAATAGTCAAAAAATAAGAAATCTTGAATGACTTTGTATGCATCAAGTATTAGAAAAATAAAACTATGATAAAGATTTTGTATAGTCTTTGAGGTATCATATATTGTCAACTCAAATGCATTGTATAGCCTCTAGGGTATTAGGCAGTATCAACTTAAATGCACCATATAGCCTCTAAAATGTCAAACAAAGTATTGTAACAGGACTGCATTCTATGCATTGGAGTGGCTCGAGGAAAAACAAATTTATAAAAGTTTTAAAGCTGATATATGCATGATCATGATCTTTGTCAAGTATCAGAAAAATAAAACTATGATAAAAATTCTATATAGCCTTCAAAGCATCATATATTATTAAACTCAAATGCATTGTATAACCTCTGGGGAATTAGGCAATATCAACTCAAATGCGTTATACAACCTCTAGGATGTCAAATAAAGTATTAGAACAGGACTGCATTCTATGTATTGGAGCTAGCTCAAGGAAAATCATTCATAAAAGGTTTAAAGCTGATATATGCATGATCATGATCTTTGTTAAGTATTAGAAAAATAAAACTATGATAACGATTTTGTATAGCCTTTGAGGCATCATATATTATCAACTCAAATGCACCGTATAGCTTTTGGGGCATTAGGCAATATCAACTCAAATGCATCATATAGCCTCTAGGATGTCAAACAAAGTATTGTAGCAAAACTGCATTCTATGCATTGGATCTAGCTCATGGAAAAACACATTCATAAAAAGTTTAAAGCTGGTATATGCATGATCATGGTCTTTGAAAGCTCTTAAAAGTGATATGACAACACAACCTTGTGTGGTGTATGCAACATTTGTAGAAAGCATGCATTACTCTAATGCACATATGCATGAGCTTTGAAAATAATTTTTGCAAAATAACTTCATGTATACATAAGCTAATATTCAGAAAATAAGAAATTTTAAATCACATTATATGCATCAACTAGCCAAGTGCCTAATTTACTTAGAGCTAATCTTTAGGAACTGACCCTTCTTCTATCAAAGAATTTCAATTCAAAAATTAAGTATATCAAAGACTATCATTGAGACCAATATTATTAGATGGAAACAGAAAGGCCAAATACTTACTTTCACCTCTTAACTTCGCCACTTTAACCTATCTCACTCATTACCTTTTATTATTTTCTATAGCACATTTCAACTTTCATTTTGAACCTCTCTCACTCACTCGGTGCACAAAAGAAGTGCATTTATGTTACTCTCTTTAACTTATACTGGCAGCAATTGACATAAATTTTCTATATAATTATTCTTTTTTTCTTTAAAACTATCTTCTTCCTTCTGCTTATTTCACAAACACTCAATAATCAACCCTACAATATAATCATCTTTTTATTTTATGCATAACCATCCTATAAATATAAGCAAGAGATAGAATGGAATAGGATGGATTCTCTCCTCCTCTCTACAATGACTACGAAGCCCATGGTTTCAAAATCGTATCCTAAACTCTCTTACATATAATTTCATCCCATCACTTAGATTTGAATCACTGTCATCATCATCATCATAATGTATCTTTGTCTTTTTTTCTTTGTCTTTATCTCTGCTATTATTTATGAATAAAATGTGACAAAGCTATGATGATAATTTGAAAAGTGGGTGGTTAGAATTGAGAGGACATCAATGGAAATCTATTCCTTTCAAGAATCTAGGTACTCTTAATACTTTAAGATTTAGACCCATTAATAAGACATTATGGAGTATTGGAAATTTTTTTCAAATGGGTGTTCTTTCTATCAGAAGGCAAAGGAATTAGAAAAGAAATTATTTGTTTTATAGATCTTTTGCTACTGATAAATCTAACATTATTGCTGCTATGGATAATTATTTTGGTTATAATATACATGATTGATAAGATTTTGATAGAGATTATTTTAACTTTTTAAAATTTTTTTTATGGGTGAATTTGATCTAATTGAGATACGGTCAATTGATTTATTTTTTATCATTTGGATTCTTTCATTGTTATTATATTTTGTTATATTGTTTAAAATAAGTGGGTTTCTTCCTTTGATTAAAAAAAAAGAGGTTGCAATGTTGATGAAGGTGGTCGACGTTGGAGAAGATAATGGGATGAACAAAAAAACTACTTTAGCTTTTTCTTTTTAGTCCTTTATCTTTATTTTTTTATTTGAGGTACATTTCAACATAATATTCATACCATACTCTCTTAATAGAGTTTAGATTAATGTGCATGTCTATGTTGGCATACAACATGTTAAATATAACTAAAAGGTTTTATTTAGAGGTAATGTAGATTTAAAATTAAATTTGAGACATGTTATAGAAAATAATAAAAGGTGAGAGGTGACATAGCTTAAAGTAGTAAAGTTCAATGGTGAAAGTTTGTATTCGACCTAGCAAAAATTAAGACTTCCTAATGATAAGATTAGGACGATGATAACAACAATTTCCCTCCTGATTGGTTGCACTCTAAAAAGGCTTTGTTGTTGCATGACTATCATGATTGTGCTTGATTCCATTTTGCTGACGAGATACTCCATTTGCACCCAAGTTGAGGAATTGATAGATTTTGTCACTCTTGCAAGTTATGATCTCTCAAACTGCCCCTCTCAGAATGAGAGTGCAATTAATTTTATTTACATTTTCTCTTTTGCTTAGGCCGCTTCCCTTTTAGGAGTTTTCAAACCTAGTTGGATCTTTCATTTATTTATTTATTGTATTTTTCCTCTTTTGCTTAGGTTGCCCTCTTTTAGGAGTTTTCAACCTAGCTAGGTGGTTGCAAAATCATTATGATGATTGAGCGCTATTTTTGTTGTTGATTTGTTCAATCTTCATGTTGTTACTGCCTAATGCTTTTGCCACTGATGCATCAGATGTTCATCCCATTCACACTACTGATTACTATAAAATTGATGATCATTTGACATTTGTAAAAGGTCAATGTCTGACACTTCACATGCTAACATTATGTCGGTCATATCTATCTTACATGATTACTTATTCATTATAATTAGACATGTTATATTATGTTTGTTATTGATTAGCCCTTTGTAGATTTTTTGACCAATTATTTTTTAGCTCTTTATTTTAGAACTTTGGGATTGGCATTGCTTATAATTGGGGATGATTAAAGGTGGGTGTTAGAATAGAAGCTTTCAAAGGGTGACATAAGATCGACTTTTTCAAATATGGGAAGCACATCATCAAGGATTTTTCTCATTTTCTTTTCTTTTCTTTTTCCTTTCTTCTTTTTCTTTATCTCTCTGTCTCCTTTTTTTTATTTATGGATATGGTCAATTCATTTCATATATAAAGGAAAAGATGAGATTACAAATGCTTAAAAGAAAATTGAAAGTTAATTTTGACTTTTAGCCTTTTGATATGGTTTTTCTTTCTTTTTCTTTTGAATCTCTCTCTCATTTAAATATAAGATAGCATGCACAATCATAACAAATTAATAATCATATAAATTAGACAATCAGATATTTATTAGCATAAAGAAAAGTTATTGCAACAAAGTATTATTTTAAATTATCACAACCACAAAATAATTTAAATCATTCATGGGTGTTCAGGTTTAAATAAACTTTAATCTCGACTCTGAAGCGGTACAATTCTTTGAAGTCCCTTCTACTTATGTTCTTCAACTTTAAAGCTATAGGTGGAATGCAAACTTCTATGGCTATAAGCAGTTGATATGATTATGCAGGTTTATACTTCATCTAGGCCAACTTTCCTCTCCATCTAGTCAAGAAGCTAGTGAAAGACTCATTAGATCTTTGCTTTGTATTTTGTAACCCTTGTAGGGACACTTCAAATTGAGAATTTAACCCATACTGCTTGATGAAGGTTGAACACAACTCCCTCCAATCTTATTAAACATGTGCATCCATAATGTAGTACCACTTAATAATAACTCTTTTAAGGACATCGGGAATTGTTTGACAATCTGAGCCTTAGAAAACCTGGTGGCTTTTATATAGGTGATGAATTATTTCAGGTGCAGGTGATGATCATCAATGGCAGAGTACTTTTGGAAATTTAAATTTCGAAGGCAATGGGTCCTTGTAATAACCCGAATTTGTGTGGTTATTATTATTATTATTATTAGTACTACTACATTTGTTGTTAAAGTTGTATTGTTATTATTAATATAATAATAATAATTGTTATTACTATTATTTGTATTGTTATTATTAATATTGATATTATTAATAACAACAATACAAATAATAGTAATACATACATACATACACACACACACACACACACACACACACACACACACACACATATATATATATATATATATAAAGAAGGAAGCAAGTGAGACCTGGACACATGCTCATGTGTCTCTGAATAAAGAGGGAAAGTGGGTCTGCAGAGTGAAGAAAAAGGGAGAACAGCGGGGTTGAATCAGTTTTGAGGGGAAAATTACATTTTAATATAAAAACTCTTCTTCTCTTCTGTTAACCACCCAAACGACCTTCGATTGACACCAAATTTGAACCATAGCTTCTCCTCATCCTCCTTTACACTTCGATAATTTTTGTTTTGCAAGAAATGGCTCAGAATAGTGCAGTTTAGCCAAAAACTAGTTGGCCTATCTACCGCCATTTCTTACTATTTCGGCAACTTTTAGCCTTAGAGATTGCTAACAGCAGGTTCCACGCATCTCTAGGAGTCCATAGACACCAACCACGTGATCGATCTAGATCATTTAAATTTCCTATGATTTTTTGGTAATTTTTCTTTAATTTTTTTATTTTTGAATTTTGTGCATAATTTGGTGTATTTGAGGCTATTTTTATGTTCTACTAATTATGGTGAATGTGTTGGTATATTCGGTTTGGTCGGTTGATATGTTTCGGGCAAAACATCTAGTGGGTCCTACCCGAATTTAGCGAGTAAACAGCACTGACCCGAAAATAATAATGAAACTATTTTTAATAAATAGTATAATTGTGATGATCAATTTTCATAATGGAGTTTAGTTTAATTCCTTATGGGTTTTGAGAAATAATTTTTGAAATGGTTGTGGCAGAAATTATTCAATTTCCATTTAAATTAGTTGACTTGTTGGGAATAATCTTTAAGCCTAAAAATTAATTATTTAGGGTGTTCACAAGTCAATTTTAGTGATTCCTTTATTTTTATAATTTTTAAGAATTTATTTGGAGGTATTTATTTAAATAAATATTTTAGTTATTTAGAGAGTTCAGGAGCAGGCAGTGCTGAGTTGAGGCAGCCGAGAGCACTCGACTAACATGCACCTCATGTGAGTTAATTTTATAAAATATTTGTTAAATATATGGTAATATAAATTGAATATTTAATTTATTTTGAAAAATATGGTATTGATATCATGTGGAATTTATTACCTTTATATATATACACACACAGAGACATCACATGAGCTATTATTTCTTTTTATTATTGATAAGAATTTTGAAAAGATGGTTTTCGCTTTGTTGTATTTTATTAAAATATTTAACTATGTTTTTGGAGGACTGATAGAACGTGCTACTTCGTGGATATCACCAAGACCACGTGCTCATGGTTATGAATCTTGGTAAGATATATGTTAGTGTGTGGCTCGGTTGATCTTGTTCTCTCGGGTAGTATTGTAAATTAAGCTTGGTGGAGCTTGTTCTCTCAGGCCATGTTGAGATGTAATTCGGTTGAGCTTGTTCTCATGGGACATCAATTTAGATTAAGAGATTCAACTGCAGTTGTAACTTGGTTGAGCTTGATCTCTCGGGATGACAAACATTTGGAAAAAAGTAAGCTGAAAAGCTAGTAGAACTGAGGTTTAGGGTTCTACCATAAACTCCTACCAAAGGTTTTATTTTATTAATAAATATCATTTTTGCCAATTTATTTTTCACATTTGAGAGAGTTATACATTTTGGAAGAATATATTTTTAATAAAATAATTTTATCAAATGAAGAATTTTTGTATGTTTATCTAGTAAATGAATTTTATGATTTTAAATAAGTATTTTAATATCTAGCATGCATTTTATAACATTAATTCACTTAGTGATGTCTAATTCCTCTCAATTTTATTTTTCCCAGGATCTCATAGTTAGACCGATAATTCTCATCGTTTGTGTTGGGTTTCTTCTTCTCTAGCTATATTATATAGGTTTATTTAAGATATGTATTATATGCACAAATTCTAGATACCGTAGTAGCAAAAAAATTATATAACTTGTATTAATGAATTGTATTGTGGTGAATCTTGTAATTTGTTGTTGGTTGTGGTGTTGTGTTGTAGTGGAGACTGGAAATATACTTTGGGAGTGTTATTCTGTTCTTTTATAGGTTTTGGAATGGTCATGGTAAAGGATACTACCCAATTTTCTATAGAATTTTAAAGTTAATTAATTATTTTTATGTAAAAATTCTTTAAGGCTTACTATGGGTTTCGAACGGTTTACACTTTTTCATTCCTTAGTGCCGGTCATGTGCCTTTGGGGTTCGGGTCATGAAAAAGTTAGTATCAGAGCAATGGTTTTTATCTTATCATTTTGGTTATTGGTGCATGTCTTTTCTTGAGTTACTACGGTAATTAGGTTGATAAATGTCACTTGTTGTCATATTTATTTTTAGAATTCCATATATATGTTAGTATTTTTGTTATGTCTTGAATCTTGCTTCTGTGTCTTTTTAGGTCGAGTGCGAATTACTCCTACTACAGATGTAGCATATGATGATGATGAATAGTTTTTCAAGATGAAGCTCCTCCCCTTGCTCTATGAGGTAGAAAAAGAGGTAGGCCTAGAGCAACGGCAGGTCAGAGGTAAGAGCAACAACCACAAGTAGAACAAGAAGTTCCAGAGATGGATCCTGTGGCCTTTGTAGCTAGAATGGCAGGAATAAATCAGGGTTTGGCTATTCTTAATCAGGCTATGCCATTGGTGCAACAGATGCTTCAATAAAGAAACCAAGGGATGATAGATGACGATGCTCTTCTACTGTACTCGAGAGTTAGGAGGATTTCCTTTGATAGGACCAGAGATGCCTTGGACTTCATTAATGCCATTGAGTCAAGAACTGGGACTGGGTTTATAGATTATCAGAGGATCCTTATTATCGAGTTGTCAATCCAAGCAGTAGCTCAAGATTGGTTTGTGCAATCCATACAACCTTATATGGACACTATGACCTAGATAGAGTTTAAGGGTCAATTCTTGAGATTTTTTGGTCCACCTAATTTAAGGGATGCATATAGATGGCAGTTGTTACATATCAACATGGGAGATAGATCAGTTGAAGACTACACTAAAGAGTTTCTCAAGTTATCACATCATGCTAAGGACGTGATGAGAGATGAATGAAGAGCAGTGGACCTATATGTGACTGGACTAGGACCGGTATATACGGGGGTTCATATTGAGGGCCACACCTTAAAGAGTCTGATAGATTAGGCCTGACAATTGGAGAGGTGATAGATTAGGCATAGTATGATCCTAGACCCATTTATGAGTGGAGATGGTAAGGCAGCTAGTGTTCTGGGTGTTTTCCAGCTAGTGTTTCAGATGGGTAGTGTTGGTGTTCAGACTATTGGTACTTCACAGCAAGGCTATAGAGGTCACCATAGGCATAAGAGTGAGAGACATAGTCGACGGAGTAGCAAACCTATTAGATTTGGGCCTGGGGCCAGCAGTAGCAATAGTGGTCAGAGTTCTGGGTATGGCAGAATAGGCTAAGGGCCTAGTGCATGTCCTAACTATGGCTGAGTCCGTTGAGGCCCTTGTTACTTACCATTAGGAGCATGTTTCAGATGTGGGCATGTTGGACATTTTACTAGATTATGTCTGAATTCAGGTTATTAGCATGCACACCCATAGAATACATATGCTACAGTTGCTCAGCCAGTACAGTAAACACCTCCTCAGTTTCATATACCGGTATATCTTTAGCAGAGTGACATTCAATTTTTGGGCCAGTGGGGCCGTGGTTCAGGAGGTAGATTTGGTGGGAGATCTAGTGGTTGAGGATTTATGTAGCTGCCTTTATCACAGCAGGCAAGCTATGGGCAGGCCAAAATTTTTACACTTACTCCCTAGGATGCTCAAGCATCTAATGCAGTTGTGGTAGGTACTCTTTAAGTTTGTTATATTGATGCTAGAGTCTTGCTTAATCTTGGTGAATCATATTCCTTTGTATCATTTGTGTTTGCTTTAGGTGGAATGCTAGCCGTCCAATCTGTTAATTCTATTATCTGTAACAACTCCCCTTAACGATGAGTTGGAAATGGATATAGTTTTACCATCTTTTCTAGTATTGGTAGAAGGTAGAGAGCTATTTCCAGATCTAGTTTTATTCGATGTGATGGATTTTTAATGTGATTTTAGGAATAGATTGGTTAGCTTAGAGTTATGCTACATTGGACTATCGAGAGAAAAAGATGATTTTTAGAATTCCAAATGATATGGAATTTTGATTTAGAGGAGGTAAGAGTTCATTGCCTCAGAATCGTATCTCTATGATCACAGTTAAAAAGATGCTTAAAAGAGGATGTCAAGGCTATTTGGTTGTGGTCAAGGATATGAAAGTAGATAAAGGGACAATTAAGAGTGTGCTAGTTGTGCATGAATTTTTGGATATTTTTCTTGACGAGTTACCAGGATTACCACTAGAAAGAGAAATAGAATTTTGTATTGATGTTGTACCCAGTACAGATCCTAAGTTTATGCCACCTTATAGAGTGGCACCTACAGAGTTGAAGGAGCTTAGAGAGCAGTTGTAAGAGTTGCTCAATAAGGATCTAGTACGTCTCCTTGGGGTGTACCGGTGTTATTTATAAAGAAGAAAGATGGTATCCTTCAACTTTGTATGGACTATAGACAGTTGAACAAAGTCACCATAAAAAACAAGTGTCCTCTCCCGAGGATTGATGACTTGTTTGATAAGCTTCAAGGAGCTTAGTGTTTCTCTAAGATAGACTTGAGGCTAGGGTATCATCAATTAAGAATAAGAAGTGAAGATATACCTAAGATTGTATTTTGGACGAGATATGTCCATTATGAGTTTTGGTGATGTCCTTTGGGTTGACTAATGCCCCAGTAGCCTTTATGGACTTAATGAATCAAGTGTTTAGGCCATTCTTGGATCGATTTTATGATAGTATTTATTGATGATATTTTGGTATATTCTAAGAGTAAGGCGGATCATGCTATGCATTTGAGGATAGTACTTTAGATTTTGAGAGAGCACAAATTATATGCCAAGTACTTGAAGTGCAAGTTTTGGTTAAATCAAGTGGCATTTTTAGGCCATGTTGTATCCAAAGATGGTATACAAGTGGACCCTAAAAAGATTGAAGCTATTACAGAATGGCCAAGGCCTACAATAGTCATGGAAGTAAGGAGCTTTTTGGGTTTAGCTGGATACTATAGGAGATTTGTGAAAGATTTCTCTAAGATTGCCGCATCTTTAACAAGGTTGACCCAAAAATAGTGCTAAGTTTATGTGGACAGACAAGTTTGGGGAGTACTTTCAGTTGCTCAAAAATAGGTTGACTTCAGCTTTAGTATTAACTCTATTTTTGGGCAATAAAGGATATATAGTATACTGTGATACTTCTCAAGTAGGATTGAGTTGTGTGTTGATGCAGAATGAGAAAGTGGTTGCTTATGATTCACGTTAATTAAAGAAGCACGAGCAGAATTACCCTACTCATGATCAGCAAATGGCAGCAGTGGTGTTTACACTGAAGATATGTAGGCATTACCTGCATGGAGTGACTTATGAGATATACACTAACTATAAGAGTTTAAAGTAAATTTTCCAATTAAGATATTAATTTGAGGTAGAGGAGATGGATGGAACTCTTTAAAGACTATGATTGCTCTATTATGTACCATATGGGCAAAGCTAATGTGGTAGTTGATGCTTTGAGTAGAAAGTCAGCAGGAGGCCTTGCTCATATTAGCTCGGAGAAGAGGCTAATCACTAAGAGTTATATGAGTTGATCGATCAAGGATTACAATGGAAGGTAACCAAGTTATATCTTTTGGTTTAATTCAAATTACGATCAATGTACTTGGATAAAGTTAAAGCAGCTCAAAGAAGGGACTCCTAATTACAGAAGATAATGTTAGAGGTATAGTAGGGTCAATTTAGAGATTTTATAATTGACAGTGAGGGTATATTGCATTTAGGCAACAGGTTGTGTGTGCTAGATGTAAATGAGCTAAGAAAGGAGATCATGAAGGAAGCTTATTTTTCTACTTACAGTGTTCATCCAGGTTCTACTAAGATGTATCATAATTTGAAAGATACATATTGGTAGAATGGGATGAAAAGAGACATTGCAGAGTTTGTATCCAAGTGTCTCATATGTCAGCAGGTGAAATTAGAACACCAAAGGCCCTCTGGATTGTTATAACAGTTGTCCATTCCAGAATGGAAGTGGGATATAATTGCTATGGATTTCTTAACTGTATTGCCTTGAACAACTAGAGGTTATGATGCTATTTGGGTAATAATTGATAGGCTAACCTAGTTAGCTCACTTTTTGCCAATTAAGAAGACATATACTATTGACATGTTAGCAAAGTTAGATATTAATCAAATTGTTTGCCTTAATGGGTTACAAAAAGTTTGGTGTCTGATAGATGAGCTATTTTTACGTCAATCTTTTAGCAAGAATTGCATAAGGCTTTGGGTACGAAACTTGACTTCAGTACGACATTTCATCCTCAAATAAATGATCAGTAAAAAAGGACCATTTAGACATTAGAAGATATGTTGAGAATGTATATGATAGACTTTGGTGGTTAATAAGATTTGCACTTGCCTTTGATTGAATTTGCATATAACAATAGTTATCATGCAAGTATTGGAATGGCTCCCTATAAAGCATTATATGGAAGAAAGTGTAGGTCACTTGTGTGTTGGGAAGTTGGAGAGAGAGAAAGATAACAATTCCAAAATTAGTGCAAGTGACTTCTGAGAATATCCTTATTATCCAATAGAGATTAAAGATAGCTTTCAACACATAGAAGAGTTATGCAGATCCTAAGAGGAAGGATGTATCATTTTCTATTGGAGACATGATATTTCTCAAGAAGTCTTCAATGAAAGGAGTAATGTGATTTGGTAAGAAGGGCAAGCTAGCTCTAAGGTATATCGGACCCTTATGTGGCTTATAAGCTGGTGTTGCCACTAGAATTGTCGTGGATTCATCCAGTATTCCATGTTTCCATATTGAGGAAGTATATCTCTAATCCTTCTCATATTCTTCAGCTACAGACAGTAGAGATTAGCAAAGATTTGTCTTATGAAGAGCATCATGTGGCGATTGTAGACCTTTAAGTTCGCCAACTGCGTACAAAAGAAATTCATATGGTAAAGGTATTATAGAGCAACCATACAGTGGGAGATTGCACTTGAGAGACGGAGGCCGATATGCAGAGCCGATACCCTTATCTGTTTCAATAGTGATGTAAAATTCGAGGACAAATTTTATTAGGAGGGAAGAACGTAATAAGTGTGGTTATTAGTAATATTATTATTACTATTGTTATTCTACTTATTATTATTATTATTATTATTATTGTTATTATTATTATTATTATTATTATTATTATTATCATTATTGTTAATATTATTATTATTTTTATCATTATTGTTATTATTATCATTATTGTTAATATTAATATTAATAATATTATTATTATTATTATCATTATTGTTAATATTATTATTATTATTACTACTTCTACATTTGTTGTTAAAGTTGTATTATTATTATTAATATACTCATTATTGTCTTTATTATTATTTATATTATTATTATAAAGAAGGAAGCAAGTGAGACATGGACACGTGCTCATGTGTCTCTGAATAAAGAGGGAAAGTGGGTCCGTAAAGTGAAGAAAAAGGGGGAACAATGAGGTTGAATCAGTTTTGAGGCAAAAATTACGTTTTCATACCAAAACTCTTCTTCTCCTCCGTTAACCACCCAAACGACCTTCGATTGACACAAAATTTGAACCGTAGCTTCTCCTCATCCTCCTCTACACTCTGGTAGCTTTTGTTTTGTAAGAAACGGCTCAAAATAGTGTAGTTCAACAAAAACCAATTGGCCTATCTACTATCATTTATTACTGTTCTGGCGACTTTTAGCATCGAAGATTGCTAACAACATGTTCCTCTCATCTCTAAGAGTCTATAGACACCAACCACGTGTCTGCTCTTGATTGTTTTAACTTTTTACAGTTTTTCAAATTGTGAATTCTTTGTATAACTTGGTGCATTTGAGGGTATTTTTATATTCTACTAATTATTGTGAACGTGTCGACATATTTAGTTTGGTTGGGTGATATGTTTCCGGTAAGAAGTACAACTGATCCTACCTGAATTTCTGTGAGTAAACAATACTGACTGGAAAATAATTATGAAACTATTTTTAATAAATAGTATAAATTGTGGTGATCAATTTCCATAAATGGAGTTTATTCTAATTCCTTATGGATTTTGAAAAATAATTTTTGGAATGGTTGTGGCAGAAATTATTTAATTTTCGTTTAAATTAGTTGACTTGTCAGGAATAATCCTTAAGCCTCCAAATTAAGTATTTAAGGTGTTCACAAGTCAATTTCATTGATTCCTTCATTATTATAATTTTTAAGAGTTTATTTGGATGTATTTATTTAAATAAATATTTTCTTTATTTAGAGAGTTCGGGAGCAAGAGGTGTTAAGTTGAGGTAGCCGAGGACACATCCCCAACATGCACCACTTGTGAGTTAATTTTATAAAATGTTTGTTAAAGATATAATAATATAATTGAATATTTAATTTATTTTGATAAATGTGGTATGATATTCTATGGAATTTATTGGCTTACCTTTATATATATATATATATATATATATACACCATATGAGCTATTATTTCTTTTTATTATTGATAAGAATATTGGAAAGATGATTTTAGCTTTGTTCTATTTTATTTAAATATTTAATTATATTTTTGGAGAATTGGTAGAACGTGCTACCTGGTGGGTGTCACTGATATAACACAAATATGCATACTTATTTAGGAGTATTTTAGTAATTATGTTGTTTGTTTTGTTTGTGATCTTTTGTTTTTATGTTCTTAGTATGTGATTTCTTTCTACCAAATGCGTTTTAGGTTTGTTTGTATGTTTTGATGTATTTTTAGGCCTAATGATCATTGGAAAAGGCTTTGAATTGGTTAAAACAAGTTGGAAAGCAAAAAGACTCATTTTTGGAAGATTTGAGACTATCACGAGTCATTACACATGGGATGAGTTGTTACGGAGAGCTTCTGTAATGAGTCGGCACCTTGGAACGACTCGGCACAGGGACAAAAGGGCCAGAAGATTCTAGATTGAGCAGTTTTCATATTTCGGTCATAACTTCTTGTAAAGACATCCAAATGAGGTGATTAAAGTTACGTTGGAAAGATGACTCGAAGATATAGAACTTTCATGAAGGGAATTTCCAGAGATAAAGTCATTTAGATAGACAAAAATTCCTTGGAAGTTATGTATTCTGTATAGGGTTATAACCCTTCATGTTAAAAGGTGCCTTTCTATTTTGTAACTTCTTGTAACCACCTCTAAGGCTTATATATATGGGTCATTAGTGCCTTGTGCTAGAGATGGAGATATAGGGAGACAATATACAGACATTTTTAGATAGATTTATCCAAGGGAGATCATTTTCGGCTAGAAGACAATTAAAAAGGGTTTTATTAACTCAATCTCTTCTCTTCTATATTGTTTTTGATTGTCTCTTGATTTAATTAACCATGTGTATTGGTTAAGTATTTTGAGGAATTTCAATGTTGATTTAATAAGGATTACATATTCATGCTTGATTGTTTGATTTGAATTCAATTAGTACAGAATATTGTTATGTATGCTTAATCACCATATGTAACTTGTAAATCGGTTTATTTGCAACGAGAGTTGGAATATTCCAATGGAAATTTAATTGGATTCACTTAAGTAATGAATTCACTTGGAGACAAGGAATTCATCTTAAGGGATATTTAGTAGTTTTACTTGTGTTTCCTTGTCTATCTCTACAATGAACCGAGATGACTTGTAGACTCTAGACGGGAATATCCTAACCTGACAACGAGAGTTGCTTTTTAGGATTTTTTTGGTATAATGTCATTTATGGTTTCTTCCTATCTCTATAATGAACCGAGAGGACTTATAGACTCTAGGAGGGAACACTTCTAATTGACAATGAGAGTTGCAATTAGGAACTTTACTTTAATCTGACAACGAGAGTTGCTTTTAAAGATTTTATGCACTAATTTCCAGTCATTAAGTCAAGAATAATTAATCTACTATATTCTTATTGATTGCCATTGTAATTCTTCTGTGTGTTTTGACAAGAACCTATAGTAATTGTAGTTTTAGGATTAGAGTAGTTAT
>CATIWM010025151.1:0-11237 GCA_949671775.1 Mallotus repandus | reverse complement strand
AAAAGAAAGATTAAATTTTGGAAATTCAAAAACAGGAATACGAAAAAGTAGTCAAAGTTAGGAACCCTAGGAATAGGGAAGTAGGAAAGTATGGGAAAAATAAAGAGGCTTGGGGAAGTGGAAAGATTCCATAATATATATATATATATATATATATATATATATATATAAGTGCTGCCTGTAGTACGCAAGGTTGTGCGCACTACTTCTTCCCAAAATCAATCTGCACAGACACAGTTGTGTGCTTCGTTGTGCACAGCTGTGTCTAGTTGATGATTTTACCTTAATGTAGCCTCTATTTTGGCACAGCTATGTACTTATTGTGCATGGTTGTGTCTGTATGCTAAATTTCACATTTTAACAACATGCATTAGGTCATGTGGCTATGTAACAGGTGCGCAACCTGATTAATTTGCTAACAAAGAAAACATTCAACACATGTAATCACAAATCATCATCTAATGTTAACCACTTATTTCCCACATAAAAATATACTTAAAAAACTCTTTTAGAGCTCGTCTCTTCTTCAATTCCTAAGAAACAAAAATATTCTTACTAAAATTTATATTTTAAAAGAAAATAAAACTTAAAACTAGAATAAACATAAAATTAAACAACACAAGCTTGGTTGAGCACCCAAGAAGCCCTCTTTAAGGTCCATGAGCTAGACCATAGTGCTCATCACTCAATTGAATCTTTCAAATTGGCAACTTGGTGAAAATTCTCCAATGTGCTTCCATGGTATAGCATTAATCTATATCCATTTACTTTGAATTTTTCTACTTGAGTGTTGTATAATTCCACAGCTCCATAAGGATATGCATGAGTCACCATAAATGGTCCTGACAATCTACTTTTCAGCTTTCCTAGGAATAATCTGACCCTTGAATTGAACAACATCATTTGATCCCCTTCTTTAAACCTTTTGATCTTAACCTTTGCATCATGCCAACTCTTTGTACGCTCCTTATAAATCTTTGAGTTCTCATATGCAGCTTCTCTAACTTCTTCAAGTTCACTCAATTGTAAAATTCTCTTTTCTATTGCTTTCTTGAAATCTTAATTTAAAGCTTTGACCGCCCAATAAGCCTTATGTTCAAACTCAACTGGAAGATGACATGCTTTGTCATAAACCAACTTACATGGAGACGTTCCATTAGGTGTTTTGTAAGCAGTTCTATATGCCCACAAAGTGTCATCAAGCTTCCTTGCCCACTCCTTTCTTGACTTGCTTACTCTCCTTTCCAAGATCTTTTTCAGCTCTTGATTTCTAAATTCAACTTGCCCACTCGTTTGAGGGTGACAAGGTGTTGTTGCTTTGTGCTTTACCCCATAACAACCCAACAATGTTTCCATATTCTTATTGCAAAAGTGTGTTCCCTCATCACTTATGATAGCTCTAGGCATTCCAAAAAGAGAAAAAAGCTTCTTTAAAAATTTGCAAACAACTCTTGCATCATTTACAGAGCAAGCTTGAGCTTCTACCCATTTTGACACATAATCCACACAAACAAGTATATACTTATTTCCTTCTAAAATAGGGAATGGCCCCATGAAATCAATGCCCTAAACATCAAATATTTTAACTTCTAAAACTCTCAATTGAAGCATCTCATCTTTCTTTGACATTTTCCACTCCTTTGGCTTACATCATAATTAAGTACAAAATTTTGAGCACCTTTAAAAAGTGTAGGCCAAAAGAAACCTGCTTCAAGAACTTTAGTAGTTGTTCTTTGTGGACCAAAGTGACCACCATTGACCATTCTGTGACAATGTTGGAAAATTGACCAAATCTTACCGCTTGCTATGCACCTCCTTATCATGCTATCATTACACAATTTCCACAGAAAAGGATCATCCCACAAGCAGGATTTGGAGTCTTGGATTAGCTTCTTCTTTTGCTCCTTAGTGAATTCTTCTGGAAACTCACCACTCGAGAGGAAGTTGGTTATATCAGCAAACCAAGAAACATCCCAGCTTTTAATTGCCAAGAGCATTTCATCTGGAAATATTTCCTTGATAGGCTTTTCCTATCCTTCTTTTGAATCCAACTCCAATCTCGAGAGATGATCAGCTACAACATTTTCAGATCCCTTCTTGTTTTTTATCTCAATATCAAACTCTTATAATAAAAGCACCCATCTAATGAACCTTGGCTTGGAATCCTTCTTGTTCATAAGATACTTCAATGCTACATGATCTGTATATACAGCAACTTTAGAACTAAGAAGATAAGATCTAAATTTATCAAACGTAAAAATAATCGCCAACATCTCATTTTCTGTAGTGGCATAATTGAGTTATGCTTCTCTCAACGTCTTGCTTGCATAATAAATCACATGGAGCTTGTTCACCTTCCTTTGGCCAAGTACTGCTCCTATTACAATCCCTTATATCACACATTAGTTTAAATAGAAGATTCTAATCGGGTGCTACAACTATAGGAGCTAAAATGAGTGCCTTATTTAACCTGTTAAATGCCAATTTACACTCATTAGTAAAAATAAAAGGGGTTTAGAGATTTTAGAAAAATCCTTAATAAACCACCTATAGAAGCCTATATGTCCAAGAAAACTTCTAACGCCCTTCACATTTATTGGATATTACAACTTCTCAATAATCTCTACTTTTGCTTTGTTAACTTTAATGCCTTTAGCTAAAATTTTGTGTCCAAGAACAATTCCTTCATCAACCATAAAATGACATTTCTCCCAATTTAGCACCAAGTTAGTTTACTCATAACGTTCAAGTACTCACTCTAGATTTTCTAAACATCCTTCAAAAGAGTTTCCATAGATTGAAAAGTCATCCATGAAAACATCCATGATCTCTTCCACTAAATCTGCAAATATGGGCATCATGCATCTTTGGAATGTTGTTGGAGCATTACACAATCCAAATGGCATTCATCTATAAGCAAATATGTCATAAGGGCATGTAAAAGTGGTCTTCTCCTGATCTTCCAGGGCTATTGCAATTTGATTATATCCTAACTAACCATCTAGGAAATAATAGAAAGCATGTCCTACTATCCTTTCCAACATCTAGTCAATAAATGGTAATGGAAAGTGATCTTTTCTTGTGGCTAAGTTCAACTTCCTGTAATCAATACACACTCTCCATCCATTCACAACTCTTGTAAGAATTGATTCCCTGTCCTCATTTTCCACAATGGTCATTCCTCTCTTCTTTGGCACACATTGGATAGGGCTTACCCATGAACTGTCAGAGATTAGGTAGATTATTCCTGCATCTAGAAGTTTGACCACCTCTTTTTTCACCACTTCTTACATGTTGGGGTTGAACCTTCTCTGTCTTTCAATGGTTGGTTTGTGCCCTTCTTCCATCAAGATTTTTTGTATGCAGTATAAAGGGCTTACAACTTTAATGTCAGATATTTGCCAACCAGTTGCTTTTATTCTCTTTCTTAGCATTTTCACAAGCAACTCCTCTTAGTTTTAGTTGAGTTTGGATGAGATAATCATACGCAAAGTTTGGTCCTCTCCTAGAAAAGTATACCTCAAATAATTGGGTAAAGGTTTCAAGTCTAACTTTGGTGGTTTTATGGTTGAAGGTGGTGTAGGTTCAGTGTTTAGTAATTTCATGTGGGGTAGGTGGGGTTGGTATTTGAGGTTTATTTCATCTTAAGAGGATTGTACCTGAAAACACTTCTTAATATTTTCAATTTCCATAGACTTTGCCAACCTCCGTCATTGGACTTCACTCACACATTCATCTACAATGTCAACTCTTAAACATAAATTATTGTCAAAGGGATATTTCATACCTTGGTAAACATCAAACTTAAAACTTTCATCTCCCACTCGCAGTATGAGTATTCCATCATAGACATCAATTATAGTTTTTGCAGTGTAAAGAAAAGGCATACCAAGAATTAAGGGAACTTCTTCATCCTCTTCAAAGTCTAGAACTACAAAGTCAACTGGAAAAATGAATTTTCCAACCCTTACTAGGACATCTTCCACTACGCCTTCTTGTTCCTTCATTGTCCTATCTGAAAGCTACAAGTGGATGCTTGTGGGTTTCGCCTCTTCTAATCCCAATTCCCTGTAAATTGACAAAGGCATAAGATTAATTGAAGCTCCTAAATCACATAAAGCTTTTTGAAATTTTAAATTTCCAACAAAACATGGAATAGTGAGACTCCCTGGATGCTTCCTTTTTAAAATAAGTTTATTGGAAATAATTGCACTACACTCTTTTATAAGTGTGACTGTCTCAAACTCCTGTAGTTTCTTTTTATTAGAAATTAGCTTCTTCAACAACTTTGTTTACTTGGACATTTGAGAAAGACATTCCACTAATGGCATGTTGATGTAAAGTGACTTAAACCTCTCCAAGAACCTTGTAAATTATTGGTCGTGCTCCTGTTTCTTCAACCTTTAAGGATATGGAACTAGAGGCTTATAAGGTTGAATTGGTGATGACTTTGGCTTCCCTTGTTTTTCATTTTGAACTTTCGGCTCCTTCTCCACTTGGACTTCAACCCATTCATCTTCCCATTCTTTCTCCCCTTTCTTCTGCATCTTCTCATATTCTACTATTGCTTTTGGGGTATTGTTCCGCTTCTCAACGTAATTACTTTCAACTGCTCCTTTGGATTCTTCTCAGTGTTACTTGGCAATGAACCTTAGTTTCTTATTAACAAAGATTTTGCCCATTTCCTCATTTATATCTCTAAGATATGAATAGAGGAAGAGTGATTTTTGAACATTTGATAAAATTTATCCTCTAATCTCTTTGTAGTTTCTTCTTAGTGGTTCATTTTTACTGAAATTACATCCATGAATTTCTCCAATTTCCTTTCCTAAGTGGTGGCTCCTGAAGATGAACCTTTATCCTAATAAAAATGACATTAATGATGGTAAGCATTCTATCCTCCAAATCCTAGTGGTGCCTATGGTCTCCACTGGTTATTTCCTTGATTGCTCCAAGAGAAATTAGATGGTTTCTCTAACTAGGATTGTAAGTATTGACATGCACTTAGTTCTGCTGCTCCTTGAAGTTGTTCATATAGTTGACACTTTCCATGGGTAATTCTTGCATCATTTGGCATTCTATTGTAGGATGACCTCCCTAATATAATTCACAAGAGGAGGATAAGGAAGAGGTAGACACTGCATTGATACTCATCTTATCAATCCTCTTAGACAAAGCATCCATTTTTGCATTCAACATGGTTAAACTGTCAAATTTGATTGACCCTGCTTTCTTGGAAGCCCTCTCATCGGACTAGAGACTTTGTGTATTGGCCATTTCCTCAAAAAGTTCCAAAGCTTTTTCAAGTGTCTTTAACACAATGGTTCCTCCAACTTCTCCATCTATGTTCACCCTCACTACTGGTTTGATGCCTTTGTAAAATGATTGAATCAAATCCCATGAAGGTATCGACTGGGATGGACACTATCTTTAAAGATTTTTAAACATGTTTCAGCACTCATAGAAGCTTTCATCCTCTCTTTGATAGAAAGAATTGATCTCGTTTCTGATCTTCAAGACTTTAGCTTGTGGAAAGTACTTGTTGAAGAAAGCAGTGTAAAGTTCTTATCAAGTGTTAATGGAGTTAGGTGGTAAGCTTGTAAGCCACCTCTTAGCTCTATCCATAAGGAAAAATGGAAAAAGAATAAGCTGAATTGCTTTGGGCTGCACTTTATTCACCTTAAAGGTAGAATAATACTCTAAGAATCGAGTCATGTGACAAATTGGGTCCTCGTGTGGTAGTCTGCTGAATTGTGAGTTCTGGATCATTTGGATCATGGCAGGCTTAATTTCAAAGTTGTTCGCTTCAACTGCCGGTCTCATAATTAGGTTTTGATCTCCTTGGACATTAGGACTTACATCGTCCCTTATAGTCGTTTGCCCATTCTGTCCATTTTGAATTGGAGGCTAATTTCTTTCTTCTTCCCCTTCGCTCATCTTGTTTCTTTGTTGTCTCCTTCTTCTTTGAACTGCCCTTTCAAGCTCTAAATCAAGTGGTATTAGTGGAACTCCTTGCTTGCTCGCACTACATGTTGTGTGCATACACTAGCACAAGTCCCTACAATTACCACAAATGAAAACAAAATTAAAATAACGTCTAAATCAAACAACATAATTTTCTTAATAATATCAATTTTGGTAATTCCCGACAACAGCGCCAAAAACTTAACATGCAGAATCCGCAAGTGTACGGAGTTAGTTTAAGTAGTAAAATAAGATATCATCCCATAGAGATTGCAAACTGAGTATTGAAATACTAAAAGTGTTTGTGTGTTAAAACACCGAATTTTGGTTTAAATATCAAGTAAAAATAAACAAAACAAATTTAATTAAAATTTAACAATCAAATTAAAAGCTAGGGTTCTTATTTTCAATTCAACTTTTTCTTAAAACAGATTAAACATCTAAGTCTTAAACTAACCTTAATTCAATTTGATAGCATCTTCAAAATCATAGATTTTCCTCTCATATAAACCTATAATTAATTGAGTAAAATTAACTCCAAGTTTTATAGCTCTCACTAACTAAGTGTTTTTCAAACCCAATTTTAGCACAGCTTTTTAATCAATATTAGCTACTTAAATGTCTCTCAACTAAGTAAGCAACCAAAAGGTTATTGTATGAATCCAATAGAACCTATCTCTCAATTAAGTTTTAAAGTGTAAATTCAATCTAAGGGTGATCAATCCTAAGATGACATTAAGTTTAACAATAACCAAAGAATTAAGATTGAAGACTTAGATTTAATCATAATATGCACATAATTGAATTGAAATAAAAACCCTAAAAATCTACTTGGCTACTCATGTTAAAAAGAAGAGAACAAGATGAAGTAGAGAAGAAAATACTAATCATTATTAATTAAAAGAAAATAATAACAAAAGATTTAAAGAAACCTCCTTTACTGCTTCCAAAAGCTGGATGGAAGGTCTTGTTCCTTCAAAATTAATTCTCTTAACTCAACAATAAAAAGATAATAAAAAGATAGTTCTTAAATCAACCAAGATGATCAAATGCTCTCAAGGAGGCTCCTTTTTATAGACCTTAGCCCCCATTATCTCTCAAGTTTGTTACAATTTAAAATCCTTGAAATCCCCCCAAATTAACAGCTCAAAATTCAAATTTGAAAAGTTGTTGTAACAGCTGCGCAACTATGCACACTCATGCGTGTGGCTGTGCAAGAACAGTCTTCTTTATACTGAATCAGGTTGTGTGGCTGTGTCGCAGGGTGCGCGTGGTTGTGTCAGCTTTATAGCAATTAGACATGGTTGTGTGTACCAGGCACGTGGCTACCCAAGAATAGGCTACCTTTAAAACTCCACTTTTCTTCAAGGATTTGACTTGTGCTTCCTCCAAATCTTCATCTTGATTTGTTCAAATCCTTCAACTACCTCCCATGCATCCTTATTTCAAAATTTCAATAAATATTAACTAAATAAACTTAAAAATCAATTAAATCCTAATAACTAAACAAAATTAACAAAAATAAATAAAAGATCTTTAAATTAACTAAAAATGCAACTAATTAGATTCTAATCCCAAAGAAAAGAGAGTTCAAAATACAAGATTTTTCACACTCACCAACCCTTAGCAGAGATCATCACAGTTTATGGCCCAGTAGAATCGAGGTTTTGGAGGTAGAACAGGAGGAAGAGGATCTTCGCAGCTATCTACCTTACAACAAGTAAGTTGGGAACATGCCAGGGTCTTTACATTGACTCCCCATGCCAATGCAGTAGTTGTAAGTACTCTTTTTGTTTGTTATTTTGATGCTAGAATCTCCTGGTACATCACATTCTTTTGTATAACCTACATTTACTGCAAGGATGGAATGTCAGCCATCCAAGCTATTAATTCCATTATCTGTAACAACTCCCCTCAGTGACAAGTTAAAAACAGACAGACTTTTTCCATCTTTTCCAGTGTTGGTAGAAGGTAGAGAGTTATTGGTAGAACTAGTACTCTTGGATGTGATGAATTTTAATGTGATTTTAGGAATAGATTGGTTAGCTCGACACTATACTACATTGGACTGTCGAGAGAAAGAATTTATTTTTAAAATTTTAAATGATGTGGAACTTTGATTCAGAGGAGACAAAAGTTCAATGCCTCAAAATTATATTTCTGCTATCACAATATAATTTGGTTGTGGTCAGAGATACAAAGGCAAATAAGGAGACAATTGAGAATATGCCAATTGTGCATGAATTTCTGGATGTTTTTCCTGAAGAGCTACCAGGATTACCACAAGAAAGAGATATAGAATTATGTATTGATGTTGTACCTGGTACAGATCCTATCTCTATGTCATCTTATAGAATGGCATCTGCAGAGTTTAAGGAGCTTAGAGAGCAGTTGCAACAGTTTCTTAATAAGGTTTTCATTAGACCCAGCATGTCTCCTTAAGGTGCACCAGTGTTATTTGTAAAGAATAAAGATGATAGTCTCTAACTTTGGATAGACTATAGACAGTTGAACAAAGTCACTATCAAGAACAATTATCCTCTTCTAAGAATCGATGACTTGTTTAATCAGCTTCAAGGAGCTTGGTGTTTGTCTAAAAATTAACTTAAGATCAAGGTATCATCAGTTGAGAATCTGAAATGGAGATATACCCAAGACTGCATTTCGAAAAAAATATGGCCATTATAAATTCTTAGTGATGTCCTTTGGGTTGACTAATGCCCCAGCAGCTTTTATTAACTTGATGAATCGGGTGTTTAGGCCATTCTTGGACCGATTTGTGATAGTGTTTATTTATGATATCTTGGTGTATTCAAGGAGTGAGGAGGAACATGATATACATTTGAGAATGGTTCTCTAGACTTTAAGAGGGCACCAACTATATGCCAAATTCTCAAAATGTAAGTTTTAGTTGGATCAAGTGGCATTCTTAGGCCATGTAATATCCAAAGATGGTATACAAATGGACCCCAAAAAGATTAAAATCATTACAGAATGGCCAAGGCCCACAACAATTATGGAAGTAAGGAGTTTTCTAGGTTTAGCTGGTTATTATAGAAGATTTATGAAGGATTTCTCCAAGATTGTTGCACCATTAACAAGGTTGACCCAAATAAATTCTAAGTTTGTATGGACAGATAGATGTAAGGAGCACTTCCAGTTGCTCAAGGATAGGTTGACTTTAACTCTAGTATTGACTCTAGCTTCAGGAAATGAAGGATCAACAGTGTATTGTGATGCTTCTCGAGTAGGACTAGGGTGTGTATTGATGCAGAATAGGAGAGTAGCTACTTATGCTTCACGAAAGTTAAAGAAGCACGAGAAGAATTACCCTACTCATGATCTAGAAATGGTAGCAGTGGTGTTTGCATTAAAAATTTGGAGGCATTATTTGTATGGTGTAACTTGTGAAATATACATTAATCATAAAAGTTTGAAGTATATCTTCCAGCAAAGAGACTTGAACTTGAGGTACAGAAGATGGATGGAAATCCTTAAAGACTATGATTGCTCTGTTTTGTACTATCTGAGCAAAGCCAATGTGGTGGCTGATGCTTTAAACAGGAAGTCAGTTGGAAGCCTTGCTCATATTAGCTCAGAGAGTTACACTAGGGGTAAAGGTTAAGTTGGTAATTTTTCTTACACCCCCCCCCCCCCAACCCCAGGAGCCCAGGTACATATACCCCCCTAAGCCCAGGTACAAATACACCCCCAAAATAACCCAAAATAAAGAGCCTTAAATACTAGAAGAAAAGCACCTATACCTAACAAGATTAAGAGAATACCTAAAAAATATGAAATTCAAAATGCTCGAGGATGGAGATGAGGGAATGTTTTGAAATGTTTATTTTTTTAAATATTTATTTTTTTATATGTTTTTTTATATATTATATGTTTTTTATATATTTTTCATGAACTGATTGATTAGGGGTTGTAGTAGAAGGTAACCAAGAAATGTTTATTGGCTCAATTCAGAGTATGCTCAATATACTTGGATAGAGTTAAGGCAGCTCAAAGAAGGGAACCAAAAATGCAAAAGATAATATCAAAGGTCTAACAGGGTCAATCCAGAGATTTTGTAATTGACAATGAGGGCATATTGCGTTTGGGCACTAGGTTGTGTGTGACAAATGTGGATGAGCTGAGAAAGGAGATTATGAAGGAAGGTTATTTTTCTGCTTACAATATGCATCCAGGTTCTACCAAGATGTATCATAATTTAAAAGATACTTATTGGTGGAATGGGGTGAAAAGAGACATTGCGGAGTTTGTATCTAGGTGTCTCACATGTCAGCATATGAAATTAAAACATCAAAGGCCCTCGGGATTATTGCAATAGTTTTCCATTCCAGAATGGAAGTGGGATATGATTTCTATGGATTTCGTGACTGGATTAACTCATGCAACTATTTGGGTGATAATTGATAATTGATAATTGATAGGTTAACCCAACTCATGCAATTATTTGGGTGATAATTGATAGGTTAACCAAGTCAACTCACTTCTTACCAATTAAAAAGACTAATATGACAGATATGTTGGCCTAGTTATATATCAATCGAATTGTTTGCCTCCATGGGGAGCTAGAGAGTATAGTGTCTGATAGAGGAGCTACTTTTACTTCAATCTTTTAGCAAGATTTGCATAAGGCTTTAGGAAAAAGACTTGACTTCAGTATGGCGTTTTATCCTTAAACTTATGGTCAGTTAGAAAGGACCATTCAAACATTAAAAGATATGCTGAGAATGTGTGTGATAGACTTTGGTGGTTAATAGAATTTACACTTGCCTTTGATTGAATTTGCATATAACAACAATTATTATGTAAGTATTGGAATGGCTCTATATGAAGCATGATGTATGACATTTATGCATATGATTTTAGGGACATTTTAATTGGTTTGTTGCTATTTTGGATTATAGTTTTATTTAATTATTATTAATTTCATTTGCATTTAGTAGAACTTCATTGAATTGCATCTTAAAATTAACTTTGCATATTTTGAGTTTATTTCTTTGATAATTAAATATATTTCAATGTTTCATTAAAGTGTATGGTGTAGATTTAAGAGCTGAATTTTTGCACACTGTAGACGGCGGGGTTTAGCGTGCGCCCAAGTTTATTACAACCGCGAGCTCAGGGCTCTAGGGAACACACTAACCATTGTCACAAAGACATGGCGTGGAGATGAGGAGTCGCCACCCAGGGTAATAACTGGGACAAATTGAAAGTGGTGGTAACTCGATTCTCTAATACAAGCTAGCACCACAACC
>CATIWM010025129.1:0-10645 GCA_949671775.1 Mallotus repandus | reverse complement strand
TGTGGAAGTCCATGTTGTTCAACAACCCAGGAGATTCTCGAATTTCAACTAACCCTTATCTAAAATCTAAGACCGTTTGATCCAAAAAGGCCTCCTTAGACCCTTAACTGTCTCTAAACCACCAAACCCAAATCTCCCTGGTTTGGACCTAAATAGTTACTGCAAATTTCACTAAGTTCCTGGCCATTCTACTAACTCTTGTATGTGCCTTAAACATGAAATCCAAAACCTCATAGACTCTGGAAAAATCACAGACCCTGAAAACTACCGAAATAATCCTTTCCCAAACTACAGAAATGTTCCACCCCCAACTACCATGATGATTAATTCAGGAGTTAGTGAGGAAGAAGTACTAAGTCCTTTGAGGACCTAGACCTTAAAACCAATGAGAATACTCCTGATGCCCCCAAACAATCCCAGAGAGGAGTTGAAGATTTCTTGCTCCAACCTTCTGGCAAATTCGATTATAAAGTATTTTACCCCAAACCACCTTCTTATGATATCCCTATTAAATCAATCACACTTGGAGGATGGGGTGATGAATTTGGAGATGACGATGAGCCATTAAGTGAGAATAGTAAGGACTCTGAGGCTCCTAAGCAGCCACAACAAGGAGTTGAAGATTTGTTAGGATAACCCTCAGGCAAGTTTGACTACAAAATGTTTTACACTAAGCCATCTTCCAGTGACATACCCCTTGAAACAATAGTGCCTACTGGATAAGGAGATGAATTTGAAGAGGAGGACAATGAAGGTTATGATGTGCGAATAGGTAATATAGAAGTGAACCATGGTCATCGAGAATAGCTGCTACATCAGCCACCTTAAGACTTAGCATCTCTAGCACTTAGAATAGAAAATGAATTTCTTGTGTTTTCTTTAAATAACTCTCCAATTTCTTGTGAACATTTTGTTTTCATGATCGATGATATAAATTCTAATTTTGCTTACTTGTGTGGTGGGCATCTTGATGATACTGCATATTATGATATTAATTAAATATGCATGTTTGACATAAATTCAATTTCAATTAGATTCATTTAGTATGCGCACGAATGAAAATTCAAAGACCATTCATATATCATATGGTATAACTTTTAAGGAAAGAGAAAAATTTGAGAGAGTATGAAAAGAGAAAAATAAAGGAAAATAAAAAATGAATGAAAGTGTTGGCCATGTAAAAACGAGAGAAAAATATTATGTGAAAAATTTTCAAAAGGACTAACTAATAACAAGAGTCGTATCATATGATGTAATGAATGTTCTCATTTTTTGCCCTAATGAATGAATAAAATTGAATTTAAGTGTATTGTTCAAATATCACATATTCATTTTTATCATATTGTATAAGTATCTGAATGGAAACACAAAACATGATGAAAGCTAAACAATCAGAGCTATGAGATAATTATTTTAGTTTTATTTTTCTTCTTGTCATTCCTTTATGATTCATTTTTGAGACAAGAAACCATTGTCCTCTTATATCTTGAAAACCCAGGTGGCACAATAACTTGCATTGCAACCCGTGTCTGGTATCAATTATTGAATCAACATCAAGCCTCATATTCTACTCAAGAATTCTTTAAAGCTATAAATTTCACATTTGTCTAGCCTCTATTGAGAGCAAGACTAATGATAGGCATGAAGGAAAATTATCAGAAATTGAGGCCACAATGTAGCTCTGGGGGCAATTTGGGCTCAAAACAGTAAGTCTGCACTCAAAGACTGAAGATGAACATTGAAATATAGGAGTCGGGAGAAGAGTTCTGGGGGCAAAAGAAAGTGAACTACAATCAACAAACAAAAGTTTATCCATATAATAGTCATCAGGCAATGGACTTCATCTTTCAACCAATTATCTGTTGGAGGAGCTACATCAGAAGCTCTAGCACCATAAGTGCTAACTTTTAAGCATTCAAGGCTCAAATTAGTAAGTTGCTGACAAAGCACCTCGTTCTCACACCCCGAGCTGCGAGCATAACTCTACTCCACAGAAGACATGTTACGATCATGCATATCATACATAGCATGCATATATTATGAAGTACTTGCTTTCCATTTTAAAAGATTTTTGAGACAAATCAAGATTATACAAATACTTTGCTACTAATATTCAAAATTAGTGTTGTAAAGTACAGGAAAGTAGTCAGAGTTTGAAGGAGTGAAAATAGAAAGGCCGATACTATCAAGATGAACTAAATGCTCAATGGGCCTATCTAACATGGAGATATCATTGATGGTAGCACTCGCAGAAGTCTTCTCTTAAGCAATCTCAAGAGGAATACACTTCAGGAGATGCACCTAAATGCAATTTTGATAGCCACAAGACTGCTTCAGCAGAGATGAAGCATCGAGTTTAGCCTCTCTTAACTCCTAATCTGAAGTTTTAACATGCCAGCAATGCAGCTATCAGCCATAAAAGGGAAGAATGCATTCAATACTTAAGACAAATGCACTCTGAAATTCCTTTCATCATGAAATAAAGGCCTATAACTCCTAAACCTTTTTGCATGGAATGTCAGGGAGAGAAACGAGGCCTTTATTATAACATCAATGGAAATGGCAGCAAGACAAACTCAGCTTTAGGTCACAACCTTAACAGCAAAGGAAAACAAAAGAGAATGAAGAAGGAGAAAAGAACCAGCGTGAAAATAAAAACGGTCAAGAAGGCAAACACCAATCGCTCATCAGAATATCACCCCACGTGATAAACATCTTGATGAATACTCAAGGGAAGTAACAAGACTCTAGCCCTTTAGTGCAATGTCCATTAGTAAATTCATCCAGTTCACAAGATCATGTGCGAAAACTTATTTCATGAACTTTCGGTTTTAATGACTCTTTTTTATTAGCCTTGTAGAGTTTGGATGTCTAGTTGATGGCTCCATGCTGAGAGTTTCTAAACTTTAATCAATCTAATGCTGGCTTTGTACCCGAACGAAGGGAAGAATACAAAAAAACAAAATCTGTGGATTTGCAGTATAAATTGCTTGGATTTAGAGTATCATTTCAGTCTTTTTGCATAATAAATGTGCATTCAATATACTCAAATGCTCAAATTGAGTAAGAGTACAAAATCCCTTGACGGTATCCATGCTGAGTAATACAAGAAAGGTGGGGGAATACTAAGAGGAGAATTGAAATAAGAGCAAGCATTCTTAATCTACTCCAATGCTCAGAAATGAGTAAGAGTATCAATGTGAATCTTCTGGTGGTATCCACGCTGAGTAATACGAGAAAGGGGGGGGGGAATACTAAAAGAGGACCACATTAAAAGTTGTTCTATTTACTCCAATGCTCTAAACAGAGTATGAGTATCCAAAGGACCTTTCCAACAATATCCCCGCTAAGTAATATAAAAAAGGTGGGGGAATTAACAAGTTTTTAAATGTAGAAGAAAATACATTCAGTATGTGTCATCAGCACCATCATTATCAAGTCAAATCAAGGTCATTGAGCAATGAAGGCATCTGATCAAAGTCAATCAACAGAGAAATTCAAAGCAAGCAGTCAGTGCCAATAAAAAATTCCAGTCAACGTGAAATTCAAATGGTGATGTCTACATTTTTCACACACTGCATTCACTCAGTTATACACTATGTGGTAGTTATAATTCTGATTCACTCAGTTATACTCTACGTGGTAGCTATAACTTCGATTCACTCAGTTATATGCTACGTGGTAGCTATAACATAAATTTGAAGTTCATTTCATTATATGCTACACAGTAGCTATAACAACATTTTGAATTCACTTTAGCTAGACACTATACAGTAGTTACAACACAAGTTGCTAGACGCTCCATAGGACATATAGACCTTTCATACACTTTTTTGCTAAATGTTCCATAGGAACTATAGTACAGTTTCAATGCATTTCACTAGACGTCCCATAAGGAACTATAGTGCAATAAGCTAGACACTACATAGTAGTAATAGCATCACAGCTAGACGTCCCACAGGGAATATAGTTGTTTTCAAGTCAACACTATACGACCGAGTATAGTGTATTTTTAAATCAACATTATAGGTCCGAGTGTAGTGTATTTTTAAATCAATACTATACGAATGAGTATAGTGTATTTTCAAATCAACTCTATACAACCGAGTGTAGTGTATTTTCAAATTAACACTATACGTCCGAGTGTAGTGTATTTTTTAAATCAACACTATACATCTAAGTATGGTGTATTTTCAAATCAACACTATACATCCGAGTGTAGTGTATTTTCAAATCAACTCTATACGTATGAGTATAGTGTATTTTCAAATCAACACTATACGACTGAGTCTAGTGTATTTTCAAATCAACATTATACGACCGAGTGTAGTGTATTTCCAAATCAACACTATACGACCGAGTATAGTGTATTTTCAAATCAACACTATGCGTCCAAGTGTAGTGTATTTTCAAATCAACACTATACGACCGAGTATAGTGTATTTTCAAATTAACACTATATGACCGAGTATAATGTATTTTCAAATCAACACTATACGACCGAGTACAGTGTATTTTCAAATCAACACTATGCATCCGAGTATAGTATATTTTCAAATTAACACTATACTCGGTCCGAGTGTAGTGTATTTTCAAATCAACATTATACGACCGAGTATAGTGTATTTTCAAATCAATACTATACGACCGAGTAAATCAACACTATACGACCGAGTATAGTGTATTTTCAAATTAACACTATACGACCAAGTATAGTGTATTTTCAAATCAACGCTATGCGTCCGAGTGTAGTGTATTTTCAAATCAACACTATACGTCCGAGTGTAGTGTATTTTCAAATCAACACTGTACGTCCGAGTGTAGTGTATTTTCAAATCAACACTATACGATCGAGTATAGTGTATTTTTCAAATCAACACTATACGACTGAGTATAGTGTACTTCCAATCAATACTATACGACCAAGTGTATTTCCAATCAACACTAAACGTCTGAGTACAGTGTATTTTCAAATCAACACTACACATCAGAGTGTAATATATTTTCAAATCAACACTATACGTCCGAGTGAGTGTATTTTTAGATCAACACTATACGTCCGAGTATAGTGTATTTTCGAATCAACACTATATGACCGAGTATAGTGTATTTCCAATCAATACTATATGACCGAGTATAATGTATTTCCAATCAACACTATATGTCCGAGTATAGTGTATTTTCAAATCAAAATTCGCAAGTAGTTATGGACTGTAGCATCAAAAGTGAGCAACGAAGGGGTTGCAGCTAAATGCGAGCAGTTATGAACTGTAGCATTAAAAGTGAGCAACGAAGGGGTTATAGCTAATCACAAGAAGTTATGGACTATAGCATCAAAAGTGAGCAACGAAGGGGTTGCAGCTAATCGCGAGCAGTTATGGACTGTACCATCAAAAGTGAGCAATTTTGGATTGCAACATCAAAGGTAAAAAACTTGCCAACAATTATAGATTGCAGCAGCACAAAGCTTACATCATGGAATGATGAAAACAACGTTGCACGATTCAGTATTATAGGCAAACGCTTTGTAATACGTCAGGTAAGTGTCCAACTCCTTACCCTTAAAACTGTGTGCTTATTTGCTTTGTCGCAATTTGTCAAGCAAACAGCGACAAAGGGGGGCAACTGTAAGCACCCAATTTTGGGATGACTAGAGCATGGATGCGACAGAGGACCCGAAAATGAAAATAGACTGTGAAATTAGATTTATTGGATATGATTTATTGGTTTTGAACTAAATTATAAATTATTTTTAAGACTTTTTTTAAATTTTATTTATTTTATTTATCTTTTTAATGAATTTTCAAAAAATATAAAAATTAAATTTTCAAAATTAAATTTTTAAAAAAATTCAAAAAAAAAAAAGAAAAGGGCCGAAGTTGGGCCAAATGACAAACTTCAGCCAAATGCTTTTAATTGAATGGAAAATGGCCATTTTACTAATTTATTGATTAGAAATATAGATTTTCAGTCGGAAATCCACACTTCCGATTGGAAATTAAATGTCATGCAATATTATTTATTTATTTATTTATTTGTTATTTATCCTTAGATTTTGATTAGTTGTTATTTTGATAAATATTTTGTTTTATTAGGTAAAATGTGTTGATAAATTTATGATTTTTTTAGATAAATAATAAAAATAATTTATTTTTTTTATTTTTATCCGATAATCAGATTAGGGTTATAGGGTTATATCTATATATACGTAATTTTCTTTTCACAGGAGGGAGGCTAGGGTTTTTATTATTTTTTTCTGCCTTTTCTTGATTCTTTGCCGTGAGCCAAAACAGAGTCCTTCCTCCTTTTATTTTTTTACATACTTTTCTTTGAAGTTTTAGCCGAAAATCATATTCAAATAAATCAAAAATCACAGACCAACATAGCAAAAGTCACATGCTTTCATCAATGGTGATCACTTTCTGAGGAAAATCAATATTGCATCCATCAAATTATTTCTTCTTCTACTCCTTTCTCTTTATTTTGTTTGATTATTTTTATTCTATTTTATTTTGATTTGATTTGATTTAATTTTTATTTATATTTTGTTTAATTACTAATCTTTATTTATTTTTATGTTTATGATTATAGATGAGGTGATTTGAATTCACTGTGGAGAACAAAACCCATGAAGATCCTTGGAATGTGATGGATTAAATCATGTATCAATTTTGCATAGTTTCCTTTAGGTTTATTTATTTGTATTATTTTATTTTATCTAGGCTTTGGGTTTGTATTTTAATTTATTTTAATTTTTCAATAGTAGTTGTTGTAATAGCCCCATTAGTGGGAATATAGTAGAATTTTAATTTTCTGCACTTTAAAAAATCAATTAATAAATTAGGTCTAGTTGGTAAAACCTTAATAAAAATTAATGGTGGCTTTAGATTAATTTAGGTGGCATGTAAATTGAATTAGGGTTAGAAATCACTGAATGTATATATTTATGTGTTTATTTGTTTATTTTTATTCGTTTTGGGCCCCAAACCCACGTGTTGGTTTTAACTCAATTAATAGGCTTTAAAATTGGTTTTAGATTTAATTACAAATAATTTAGGCCCATTTAATTTAATTAGATTTAAGTTCACTTTTAGTTAATTTTAAATTAACTTTAGACTTAGTCCAACCCATTTAAAGCATTTCTTTAAAAAAATAAATAGATTTAAGATCATTTCATTTAAATTAAAATAAGTAGAATTAGGCCCATTAAATCAAATCCATTTTTCTTAAATTTGGTAGACTTAGGCCCACTTTTAGAATTAAAAATAATAGATTTAAGTTCACTAATATAATTAAAATATAGGCCCACCTTTAGTTCCATTTCACTTGTAAATAACATATGTAGATTTAGCTAACTTAAAATTAAAATCAAATGTAGTTTGGGTTTAGGGGCATTGCGCTTCGAATGCATTTTTAATATGCTTTTTCATGGATTGGTTGCCTTAGGGTTAGATGGATGTTCAATTAGGGTTTAATGAAATTGCATGTAATTAGAGAATAAGATACTAATTCATAAAATAATTCTAAATGAACACGAGACTAAAAGAAGTTGGCATTCCGTATCCAGAACTCTGGTTGTAGTGCTTGCTTATATTAGAGAATTGAGTTACCACCACCTTCGATTTGTCCCAGTTATTACCCTGGGTGGTGACTCCTCATCTCCATGCTATCTCTTTGTGATATAGTAGTATGTTTCCTAGAGCCCTGAGCTCAAACAGTGTCGTGGTTACAATAAACTTGGGGGCGCGCTAAACCCCGTCGTCTACAATATTCTGTCAAAACTGATTTTTATTATTCCGTCTTAGAATTGGGTGACTTGCTTTATCTAGGTATTTGGAATGGGTGTTTCATGCTTTTTAGGTCATGGTTCAGTTGCGTCTTCCAACACCCACTCTTTAGGAATGATTATTTGATTCCACTGGAAAATTTTTAGGATAACAACATTTGACTTGGTTATATCTATTTAGAGAATCAAAGTTTCTCCCTTTTTACTATGAAATTGACTCTTAATGTTAAAAGAGGACATCATAGCTTTATAATGCACCCTGAAAAATCAATGAAACTGGAATTGATCCATCAAGCATATCATAATTATGAGTTTGAATTTGTAAAACCAAGAACTTTAACATATTGGCATCACTTAAAGAAATGGTAAGTCAAACAAAACTGGACCTTTACAAAAACTCAACTCTATGGTGCCTAACAAGGAGTCTTGAAAGATTCTAAACCTCCTATCTCTAAGGGCAACTAGCATAAAGGTGTTCAGTTCTTCTCTGTTTAGCGGCTTTAACCCTACTTGAACAAGTCGTATGTCAATATACTGAAATCCTTTAGCTTTATGTTTCTCCAAGGAAATTTTGGAGAGGAGATCAATATTATTAGAGGGCTTAGATAGTTGGACATCTCTTTCTTCTGTTCTGATAACATAATCACTTTTAAAAGATTTAATTTGGGGGTTTTATAAACATGGTCTTTTTGGACATTTGTGAGTTTCCAATCATCAATGCATTTTTCAAAATCTTTAATAGTGACTTCATCACTACTGACCATGTCCTTTTGAACTTTAGCTGAAGAGGAACCAGAGGAAGAAGAAGAAGGACATAGTTAGTATATATATATATATATATATATATATATATATGTATTTGTGGTATCGTATGGATGAGCATGAATATTGAGTATATCATTGTAGACTATATTTTGAGTCATTATTGTGTAAAACTAGAGTTGCATTACGTTTATTAAATTGTTTTGAAAAATTAATTTGATCTTGCATTTTGTTACTACTCTTGGTCTCTTATTAAAAATGTGTCTAATGATTAACCTTGAATGTTTTTGTCGGGTTCCATGAACACCTTTTCATATGAAATTTATATAACTTTGATATTCTTGACTTTACACTTCATATGAAAAGTGCTTATAAGGCTCTATAAATTGAATTAGACATAAGAATTACGATATAAAAATATATATGCAGACAGCTCTTGCATGGGACTCTAATTTTTTAAATCTTAGTAGTTGTCACCTAAAATATTTTCAAAAAAATTCAAAAAGAAGAATTTTTTTTTATTGACAATAAGTCACTCTTTTTATGCTTAAAACAATGAATCTAATCTAATTAACGAGTTTCATCTCATTTGGAAAAGTCGCCTCTTTTCTCTAACCCTAGCCACTTCTTCTCTCTTTTCTCTTTAAGTTTCTTCATCAAATACTTTTATTTTTGGTCACTACCAATCATCTTTTAGATCGGCGATGTCCCTTATTGTTTTTCTATTCAATTTTATTTTTTCATCCAATAAATATGGATCTTTAATCTATTTGTTTTATTTTATTTTTGTTTATTTTATTTTTTTGTTCTTCATTCATGAAGTTATTAATCCCTTTTTGGGGGTTTGGTCATTTTTCCTCTATGGAGTTTATAATTCTCTCTATCATGAAACTTTTGTTAATTTTTTTACAATCAGACTCAATTAAAGACTGTTGATACCCATATTTTGACGGTCCCCTAAAAATCTGATGATGAAGGATTCATGTCACTCAGACAAGGAAAAAATCCCTCAGAAGTTTTCTCAAGCGTACCTAGATCAAGAAGAAACCCAAAAGAAACCCAAAAGATACCAAAAAGCAACCAAAAACCCAAAAAGAGCCAAATTGGGCCAAAAAGGACCAAAATTTAAGGGAAAAGCCCATGGGGACGGGTTAACCCACGAGATTAGGTTGATGACTCACGAGTGTGGGTTGTCAACCAAGCTTGTGGGTCAAAATGACCCATTTGCCCCTGCGTGGGTTCAATGACCCACACATGTGGGTCTTGGACATAAGAGCGTGGATCATGGACCTAAGCTCGTGGGTCCTCAAGCCTAGATTATAAAAAAAGTGATTTTTTTCTCATTTGGGAGGATTTTTGGCATAAATTTCAACACAGCCTCCTAGAGAGAGAAGGCTACTGTTTCAGGAAACTTTCTCACACACTCACTCTCTCCTAAAGCACTTGGAGACCCTATCTACACCAAACACCAAACCAAAATCTTTTTTTTTTCTCTTATTTTGTCTTAGAATTTAGACCATTAAATCCAAACTGAGCTCGTTCTTTGTCAAAGCACACTACAAGGGTAAATCCCGGTCCTTCTGAGGATCTCTCAATTATTTTCCATTAAAAATTACATTTTTATCATCTATATCATTTTATTTCTATCATTTTCATCATTTTCTTGCATTTTTATTCATTTTATTGTAAATGTTTATTATATTGGTAAAGTTGTGATTTTTGTGATAATCCTGAAGTTTTTGTATAAGATATGTTAGAGAAGTAGGTAGTTCGGGTGATTCCGGGAGTGTTTGCATTCATTTTGCATTTTTCCATCATTTTTGCATCTTTTTCTCCATTTATGTAAAAATGGGTATTTTAATGTAAAGTTAGCATTTTTATTATTATTTTTGCATCATTTTAATTTATTATATTTACTGCACTATTTTTATTAATATTTCTGTATTTTTCTTATTTTTATTGCATTTCTACTTTTTTTTTTATCATGTTTATGTTATTTGTGGTAAATTTGGCATTTTTATCATAAGGTTAATATTTTTATGGTAAAAATGTTACTTTTATCACTTTTATATTTTTATTTGTGTAATTTTATTTTAT